>JAJJWX010004737.1:0-93664 GCA_023529315.1 Papaver bracteatum | reverse complement strand
AAATCCTCATCATCATCAACCATCCTCGCTTCATTCATTCGTCTACCATTATCACACACCCACAACCACTACCACCCTTTTCACCGTATTCATAAAAATCTGGATACCATTATCACCGTATCCTCACATGGGTTTCTTAACATTTATTTTAAAGCCATGGCCGACATTACTTCCGGCAGTTTCTTGGTGAGACACAATCCAATTAATGTCAGATGCTCAAATACGATACAAACGTGCATGCATCGTCCTATTTGGACGATTATGACCTAACAGCAATAAAACATTCCTAGAGGGGTCTATATTGATGCAGCGGAGAATTCGACATTGGTTCCAGATTTTAGCCAGATTCCCTTGTACAGGATTTTAAAAGTCATTTTTCTGTTTTGGTTTTGGCATGGCAATAACTTCTTCGTGCTTTTATTTACTTTTCAGAAGTTTATTAATAAATCATCTGGTTTGTTGTACAAGCTAGGCTATCGTTTAGATCAACTGTATTTTTTTTTTTCGCGTCTAAAGACTTAAAGGCCTAAAAAAATAAAACTCACACATTGAATGGTGAGGAAACTCTCGCTTTTTATTGGCCGAAATAGGCCTTTTTGAGTTTTGTGAAACGAGTGTTTTGGTGAAAACACTTGGCAACGTATGATTGATTTAAAAAGAATAGGAAAAAAAAAATTGAAAGAGGAAAAAGTTAAAAAAAGAAACCAAATTCAATTTAGAATTTGCGAGGACGCTTGATAACTTATGATTGGTTTAAAAATTACAAACTCAAAAGGAAAACCTAACCTACCGTGTTTGGAATTTTATGGAAGTCCAAATTCAATTTGGAAATCGACTATCTACCGTATAAGGACATTTTTTTCCAAATTAATATCTAAAGGGGAAAAAAGTCCACATATTTTCTGCGAAAATAAAATAAATATCTAAAGGGGAAAAAAATCCACATATTTTCTGCGAAAATAAAATTAAAAAATAAATAAAAGGTACACATATTCTCCACCTATTCAATGTGTTTTCCCGCCACACCAAATCAAAAATACATCACCACGTGGCAGGGCGAAGCCCTGTACTCACCAAATCTAAAATGCATCTCCACAGGACGGGGCGAAGTCCCTTGCACACAAAATAAAAAATGCATCCCCACGGAGCGGGTGAAGCCCCGCACACACCAAATGAAAAATGCATCTCCACGGGGCGGGGCGAAGCCTCGCGCGTACCAAATAAAAAATGCATGGAGAAGCCCCGTGCACACCAAATAAAAAATGCATCCCCACGGGGCACCATATAAAAATGCATCCCCACGGGGCTGGATGGGTCGAAGCCCCACGCACGCCAAACTAAAAGAAATTAAAATCCCGGTGCGTAGCACGGGCACAAATCTAGTAATGAGTTCAAAATAGAAAAAGAGAAATTAACCTTTAATTATTCATTCGGTCCGCGAGTTATAACCCCAAAGGTGTCACTATCCATAGACAAAAACTCCAACTAAACAAAATGTTCACAAAAACCTCATTTAACATAAACTGTGTATATTACCCTTCTAGTTTAAATTACCCCAACAAAAACAAAAATCAACCCCATTTTCCATAAATCCGATAACATAAACCGTTTATATTACCACCACATCCAACAACCACCGCCACCACCACCACCACCGTCGACGGCTACTGCCGCCAACCAGCATCGCCTCCACCACCGACGACCACCGCCTCCCTCCACCGCCGCCGCCGCTACCACTCACTAGTGGAAAATGCAAAAAAAAAAAAGTATGCAAGAAAAACACTTAAAACCTCTAAAAAGGACTGTTTCTGTGAGCCCTAAGATTATAGTCTTATTTCTCAAAACGACTGCTTTTGAGATTCTTTGATTTTTTAAAATTACGACTTCCTTGATCAGTCCATAATTGCGGACTGATGGAAGCAGACGTTTCATTAATTCATAATACAAAAAAAAATAGAAAAAAATTGGTTCAACTGAATTTTTGGCTGAAATAAAATATGATTGAAGCAAAACAAGAAATTGAAATTGAAATAAACTTATGTTCAAAAAATTCATTGTACAACCTCAACAAACTACAATTACTCAAGTTCTAAATCTGCGTAGAATTCACTAAAAACATGGATTTCATTTTACAATAACAAACTACAATCAGTTCTAAATCTGAAAATAATTTACCAAACGTATAGAAATCTAAAAACCAAATCACCATAGAAAAACTATCAAGGAAACAAGAGTGAAATTTCACGCAACCATAATGCTTCTCCATTATTCCAGTTTTTGTCAGGTGGTGTCTTTGAAGAAGAGGAATTTCCAAGCTTGCTATTGCATTTTCATATCCCTGACAGAACAAAACAAATCATAAATATCCAGTGAAGAATAACAAAGATACATCTAGGTGCAAACCAATAAATATTAAACAAGGACTTGTAGTGACTAACAAAGAAATAACTAATGGAAATAAGTAGTGACTGCAAAATAGTTCATTATCTCAGAAAGCATCAACCCTTTCCAAAAAAACTATAACCAAGTTTAATTCCCAAACAAGTTGGGGCAGGCACCACATTCCGCAACAACAAACAAAATAGAAATTTGAAATGTTGATCGACATTTATTTGAAAGTGGCTTGATATATTTAACAACACCATTACCTTTCATATCCCTGACAGTACAAAACAAATCATAAATATCCATTGAAGAATAACAAAGATACATCTAGACGCAAACAAATAAAAATTAAACAAGGACTTGTAGTGACTAACAAAGAAATAACTAATGCAAGTAAGTAGTGACTACAAAATGGTTCATTATCTCAGAAAGCATCAACCCTTTCCAAAAGACAATAACCAAGCTTTAATTCCCAAACAAGTTGGGGCAGGCACCACATGCCACAACAACAAACAAAATAGAAATTCGAAATGTTGATTGACATTTATTTAAAAGTGGCTTGATATATTTAACAACACCATTACCTTTCAGAAGTCAGTGATTATTGAGAGTGCGACGAGAAGAGAGCCACTCTGTAAACAAAAGAACACAATCTATGAGAGTCAAATACCAGGAGAGATAAAGGCACTTGGATGCCTAAAGAGTTATCTTACATTGGTTAATGCTTAACTCAATGAAACTATTAAAATAAAACGTAACCCCATATGCAACAGAATAATGATGTTATCACATAATGTGGTTCAAATTACAGGCACACGTACAAGACATTAGTTAAGGTCCATAAACAGAGTTACTACTGCAATCGTAATACCATGGCACTACGGAAGCATATAGTTGTACCTTTGATGGATGTATATCAATGAACAAAATTCCAGGTTTGCTAGTTTTGCGAAGGAGATCACTGGAAAGCTGGGTGTACCTTTCAATGGCATCGACAGAAGCCAATGTGGAAAGAATCTAGAAACACGCAAACAAAAACAATTAATCGTGTATGAAAGCAGCATAAAGAACCTATAACTATGCCTTTCAACCAAAAGGATCTAGAACGATACTACCTCATTATATGTTGAACAAGCACCACCTTCTCCATATAGTTACATAATACCACAACACCTAACTGAAATGAAGACCTTATTACCAGCTATTGTTTTCGTGGTACGTATCTACTAATGAAGATTGTATTTTATAAATAAATTTGGAAAGGAATAAATCACTGGAAACTCATAAAAATAAATCGGAAAGATATACTTCGAAGGATCTCTAATATGCTTGGGCATGTAAACTAATTTTTCTAATCAAAACTCGAGAATCTAGGTCCACTACAATAGAAAATACATAAGTAATCTTTAAGAGAATGGAATACAATAAACAGGTGTCGATTGTGGATTTCAGATAAGGGGTAAAATCGTAAAAACCCATGACCTAGTGTTACCAGTAACACATTAACTAAGAGCATTTAATTCAGGTGTCAATAATTAATGAGGGTATTTTTTTCAAAATACCAGATTAGGGTTTTCGACATAGAACCCTAATTTCAAAACCAAGCCGCATACTGCGCACCATGGCAATGACGCCAAAACCAACCCGCATACTGCTCACCATGGAACCGATGCCAAAACCAAGCCGCATATTGCGCACCATGGCAACGACGCCAAAACCAAGCCGCATACTGCGCACCATGGCAACGACGCCAAAACCAAGCCGCATACTGCGCACCATGGCAACGACGCCAAAACCAAGCCGCATACTGCAAACCATGGAAAAGAATCCAAAACCAAACCACATACTGTACACACAGGCAACCATGACAAACTAAGCCGCTATTTCATTTGGCACATGCCAAAAATAGCGCCCTAGGCTTCCAAACCGTGCAACTAGGTCAACTTGGCCGTGCGTGCCATTGGCACATGCCAACACACACCACTAGCCAAATTCTAAGCCGCTATACTATTTAGCACATGCCAAAAATAGCGCCCTAGGCTTGCAAACCGTGCGACTAGGTCAACTTGGCCGTTCGTGCCATTGGCACATGCCAACACGCACCACTGGCCAATTTCTAAGCCGCTATACCATTTGGAACATGCTAAAAATAGCTCCCTAGGCTTGCAAACCGTGCAACTAGGTCAACTTGGTCATGCGTACCATTGGCAGATGCCAACACTCACCACTAGCCATATTCTAAGCCGCTATACCATTTGGCACATGCCAAAAATAGCACCCTAGGCTTGCAAACCGTGCAACTAGGTCAACTTGGCCGTGCGTGCCATTGGCCAATGCCAACACTCACCACTAGCCAATTTCTAAGCCGCTATACCATTTGGCACCGGCCAAAATTAGCGCCCTAGGCTTGCAAACCGTGCAACTAGGTCAACTTGGCCGTGCGTGCAATTGGCACATGCCAACACGCACCACTAGCCAAATTCTAAGCCATTATACCATTTGGCACATGCCAAAAATAGCGCCCTAGGCTTGCAAAGCGTGTAGCTAGGTCAACTTGGTTGTGCGTGCCATTGGCACATGCCAACACGCACCACTAGCCAAATTCTAAGCCGCTATACCATTTGGCACATGCCAAAAATAGCGCCCTAGGCTTGCAAACCGTACAATTAGGTCAACTTGGCCGTACGTTACATTGGCACATGCCAACACACACCACTAGCCAATTTCTAAGCCGCTATACCATTTGGCACATGCCAAAAATAGCGCCCTAGCCTTGCAAACCGTGCAACTCGGTCAACTTAGCCATGCGTGCCATTGTCACATGCCAACACGCATCACTAGCCGATTTCTATTTTCAAGCCGCTATAGCCATGGACTTGCCATTGGCACATGACAACACGCATCACTAGCCAATTTATATTTTCAATCAGCTATACCATTGTAGAGCCCGCGACTTGGCCAAAGTGGTCGTGCGTGCCATTGGCACATGCCAGCGCGCAACCACTAGCCAATTCCCATTCCAAATCCGCTATACCATTGTAGCGCCCACGACTTGGCCAAAGTGGCCATGCATGCCATTGGCACATGACAACACGCAACCACTAGCCACTTTTATCCCCAACCTGCTAGCCAATTTCCAAGGCATTTTGCACATTCCATTGGCACATGCCACACATGCTCCACTAGCGACTTTCGCATTTCCATTCGCGCTCAAAGTGCAACTCGCGGCCAAGGCATTCTGCACATGCCATTGGCATATGCCAAATGCTCCACCAAGCAACTTTGGCATTGTCATCCGCACTCAAAGTACAACTTGCGGTCGAGGCATCCCGCACATGCCGCAACGCTTCACTAGCAACTTTGGCATTGCCACTTGCGCCCAATTCTCGAGACATCAACACAAAATGGGGGATGCTTTCTTTGGGTTTTGGTTTTGCGGTCACAGCGTGCAGCATACACTACGCTCGTAATAAAGCAAGGTGTGCAAGGAATGAATACAGTCAATTAAATAAAAACACTTATGGTGAAAACGTTTTCATCATAAAATAGGTTTTACCTATTCTGCCAAAACACACAAGTCTTGGTCAGGCAAAATACAACACTATCAGATAGCAACTTTGCAAGCTCTCTCAAAAGCTTCCATCGCTAGCAAGCTTCCGCAAGCTTCTACACTTATGATATAAGTCGAGATACTACCTAGCCAGAACTCTTTGGTCTCATCACCCTTATTCGCTATCCTCCCCAAATCAACCCTTCTCCTCTTCTTTGTGACCGAAGCAAATCTGGAACGGCCATCTTCTTGGTTTAGGCCAGAGTTGTATAGATTAATATCTCGAATCAAAAGTGCTCACGTGCAGCACATTTTTTTAAGGGTTTAAACCATTCTCTCCATCATCGAATTTACCAAATTCAGCAGAGGAGATTTTCTCCCATAAACAATTTGCGACCACAGTGGGAGTTTCAATCTCTTAGTTACAATATATACTTATAGAAATCGATCTCGCATCTCGATACAAGCACCAACAGCAGAAGCAGCCAATAGGTTTGGAGATCTGCGACTCAACTACCAGACAACCCAGTTTCCAGCCGTAAGAACTACACGCGAAACTGGGGACTCCGGTTTGGGGACTGGCTGGCATCTTTTTCAGCAAAACTGTTACCAGCAACTGGAGACTTACTGTTAAAGTCGCCGGCAAAACCACTTCTTACATGAAAATAAGCATATTTGCGATGAAAGATCCATACATCAAGTAAGTCTAGCCCGGGCAAGATATCTGATCTTTTTTTGGGTTCTCAATAAAACCATCATACCATTACTTTTTGTGTTATTGCTAGCACACACTTTCATAAAAACGATATTCCCTTTGAATGGCATAATCAAAGTTATATATTAAAACCATTCATCCCAGAAAATAATCCAACATCGTAAAAAACATAAACCAACTACCAAAATCACTCAGACTCCGAAATCAAGCACCCAAAGTGTTCCTCGAAATAAACAAAAGGGAATCTAAAGAAGAAACATTCATGGGAAGTTGTCCAGCAGCGGATTACTCTTCTTAGAAAGACGGTCCTTCGCATATTCAATAGCCACTCTCTTCATAGCTAACACCTCGGACAACTCCTTATCTTCCGCTTCTTGCCGTGTGATCTCCTCCGCAGAAGGGATTTCGACTATTGTATCCTTCAATTTACGAATCTCAATAAGATTTTCGACTAACCACGAAGCATTGAATTCGTTCTCCACAAACACATCGCGATGATGTTCCCAGTTAGCAATGACGTCTTCATAAACGGTCACCCCTCACATGTCCTCAATAGAAGATAAAGCTTATTCCACACGTTTAACCAACGCAATACGACTAGCGACATTCCTGGTCATAGCCATGTGTCCATACATATTCCAAATTT
This sequence comes from Papaver bracteatum, assembly GCA_023529315.1. Lineage (NCBI taxonomy): Eukaryota > Viridiplantae > Streptophyta > Magnoliopsida > Ranunculales > Papaveraceae > Papaver > Papaver bracteatum. The sequence goes on along the minus strand of JAJJWX010004737.1, from coordinate 86,368 downwards.
TGGTATAAAACGCCTCATATTTGTCCAGAACGCTGAAACCGCCGACCAACACATGACCTGTGTAAGGAACCAAGTACGGAGGATCGAAAATGGCGCCTGCAACCAGATCCGCAATCTGCGAAGGGTTCCCTTCCGCATCTGCGTCAGAAACCAGAAAATCATTTATTGGTCGAGCTGCATTCATGCTTGGTGATTGATCAACATCCGTCTCCAACCCATCATCAGCGGTCACAGTCACTACAGGCGGATTTTCAACTTCCATCTCTGGGTTATCTCTAATGGTTGTTGTCACCAAGGGAAAGTCTTCATGTTCCTCCACCTCAGATCCATCTCCTGAGTTAGATTCCTCCTGCAAGATTTGAGTTAGACGTTTTCAAAGGAAGAAGGAAGGAAAACAGGCGCGAAACCTACCGAGCCACTTTCCGAAATGGATCCAGCGCTGCTATCGGAAGAATCACCTTCAATTTCCGAAATTTCATCTTTCTCTGCCAAACTTTCTTCTTTCTCCGGCGCATCACCGTTGTGAGAAGGCTCGATACCGCCAGAATTACTCAAAGGAGTTACCGTCTCCTGACAGTGAGCAAGAGCAGCAAAAGCATTAACACTACCAAAGCCCTGGAAGAAATGAAACACATACGTTCAGTAGAAATTCACACATTTGGAAACAAATCAGTAAATAGGCGACACATACCTGGTTATTGGAAGAACTGAAAGACACAAGGGCTGCAGGAGAATCCTTTGAAACCGTCTGAAATCCACCAGCACGGTTTTTCATCCTCTTCTCTTTTACTTGGGTACTTTCAGAATTTCCAGACGACTTTCGCATGAAATCTCTCAACATTGGGTACTTCTTCAAAACTTCTTGGGAAGGCTTACCACGAACATTCTAAACCGCGTCATCCAAAAACTTGCGAATCATAAGACGCTCATGGAACCAGAACTCGTTGTAACTAAAGGTCATCAGGGTGCTCTTTCCGGTTTAAATAAGGGAAGACGGACACTTGGCCCAAGGGCACTGGCATCAAGGGAAACACGCAACGAATTCTCCGGAAGCTCCATCCGGCAAGCAAGGGGCACCTCCTAATCGAAACCCATGTGACGAGCCACGCGATCAATGTTGTACTCAGCAATCTGGACAACATGTGACCGGGGATGAAAATTTGAATAAACAAGTTTTCACCAACGCTCAAGTCGTCATCTGAAGATAAAATCACATCCGGAGCAGAAGCAAAAGTGTCAATTTGAGTCATGGACCTATGAACTGGCTCCCACGGGCAAAAATTGATCTCGTGCGATTTATCAAGAAGGCTAACCAAGCTCACACCAACTCTTGGATGCTTATTCTCCCATCGAAGAATTCGAGAGCCACCCCAACTCGCAGGAATCGTAGGAAACGGCTTTGGAGCATACTTTTCAAAATGCTCCCATAGCCGCGCTTGCATAAAAATGACGTGCACATATGAATCCACTTTCATGAAACCATTCGAAACTCGCATATTCGCGACTAAGTGATCCAGATGCATGTATAAGGAGCTAAGGAATATGTTTGTACCCAAAAATAATATTAGGCACTAAACCCAATGTAATAGATGATTTGATGTGTATTTTGGGTTAGGAGACGAATTGAAGAACAAATAAAAGAGACACGGGTTTACGTGGTTCGGCATGGTTTTCCTACATCCACGGGTGAATTCCCCTTAGGGAGTGATGTTTTATTGATCTCAGTATTAGAATGGATTTAGAATGACTTTTTTTTTCTGTCTTAGCTTTCCCCTCCTCCATATAATTTCTGCTCCTATTTATATAGTTGAATATCTAATTTCAATATTAACTTAAATGGCATTAACTGCTAATTTATGCCTCCTTGCATGTCTCCTGGAATCAATTCTGCATCTAACTGCCTGCATGCCTCCTTGAATTAACTATTCATGAAACTGCCTGCATTAATTCTGCATGGCCATAAACTGTCTTAATTATACATGCCAATAACTGTATTAATCTTCCTTGCTTGGATCCTTGTATTGATTTGCAGGCCTCCCGTGTATTTTATACACGGTACAAACAGAATAGCTTGCCAATGGGGAGAACTTCTCATTTCTCCAACTTCACAGCAATTGGTAACATCTCTGGCCTTATCTCCTTCTTGACGGAACCATCGTCAAGAATGTCTCTACACAACCAAAGGGTCAAAAATGCTGCAACGTGGAGATCGATGCTTTTCTGTCTAGCCTCCAACTCTTCCAGACACCACTGAGATATCCAACATCTGTAAAAGCACCTTTCATCCTCTTTCCGGACGGAATCCTTCGACTTCGCAGTAGAGTCTTTTCAGGCAAAATCTCCCAACTTAGCAGCAAGGTCATTTCGCATCTTCTTCTCATCTTTTGATAATTGGATGTTAAGATCCCCGGTTACCGGAAGATTCAACAAGAGAGCCACGCTCTCCAAGGTGAAACCTATTTCTCCCCATCTATAGATAATTGTGTGAGTGTTCGAGCACCACCTAGAGAGGAAAGAAACCAAGCCCGGGACATCTTTCCTAATCTGGAGACTTATTGAAGCTCTGACAGCATCAATGATCTGTGCTCGAGTCAAGTTAGAATTTATATGCTCCTTACTCACCATAAACTCAACCCACACATCAAAGGAACGAACTGGGCTTTGACACATTCTGAAATCTATACTGGAAGAGGCGTACACTCCTTTATGAAGACAAAACCGTATGGTATGCTTCGGCCGAACTGTGCGTGTCTTCTTTTCATTTTCACCATTAGTCCATAAAGTTGGCTCGAAGTCTGGAGGATTCCTCCGAGTAGGAGCAAAGGGTTTGGTAAAGAACTCATCATCTATGTTTGGTTTCGAACTATCAACATCTTTCGACGAAATGGAGCCTTGTTCAGGTAACATCTTGTCGGTTTTCCTCGCTTAGCAACAAGATATCTGCACAAAACAAAACAGAGAAATTATGAAATTATCTCCCAAACACATAACCGCGCTCGACAAGATAAAAATCCCTGACACATGGGAGAATAGTATTTTCTATGGTTTCGAAATACATATGCAGTATCCTACTTCGGGTTCAAAATTATATGCGCAATATATTTTCTGGGTTCAGGAGCATATACAGTAATTCTTTCGGGTTCATATGAAGCACATATACAGTATTCTTCTTCGGGATTCATATACAGTAATTCTTTCGGGTTTATATGAAGCACATATACAGTATTATTCTTCGGGATTCATATAAAGTAATTCTTTCGGGTTCATATGAAGCACATATACAATATTCTTCTTCGGGATTCATATCAGTAATTCTTTCGGGTTCTTATGAAGCACATATACAGTATTCTTCTTCGGGATTCATATACAATAATTATTTCGGGTTCATATGAAGCACATATACAATATTATTCTTCGGGATTCATGTGCAGTATTTTTTCGGGTTTAAATACGTATACAGTATCCTAATTCAGGTTCGAAATTATATGCGCAGTATATTTTCTGGGTTCAAGAGTATATATAGTATCCTACTTCGGGTTCAAAATTATGTGCGCAGTATTCTATAAGGATTCAAAATCATATGTGCAGTATTTTCTTCGGGTACATATACACAATATTTTCTACAAGAAGCACGCCAACCTACTTTGTTACCGCGAAAACATACTCTCTTCGGATTACATCCCCTACCGAGAATTGTTGTCTCTCATTCAGAACTTCACCACAACAAAAACTACTACAAAATGGAAGCATGTAAACCATACTGGAGGACTGATCATATACACGGGATCCCTTCACCGTCAAATCTCACAAGATACGGTCAACTTCAGACGAAGCAGTTTCTACTATCCTCGATTCGGGTTCCACCATCTGAGGCTCAATTGGGATTTCTGCCACTTCCACTGAATTGGAAATCAATACTTCATAACCTAGAGGCACAAGTGATTCATCGTCAAAAATTCCATGGTTGCTCATACTAATGGACCCATGATTACCAACTTCGTTGTTAATCACCTAATACGAAGATTACATGGGATTGGGATGGATCAAGCATGGAAAATCAGTACGATCATGAAATCTATAAATTAAGTGAGCTAACATCATTTAAGTTCCTTATTATGATTCTACGACATGTGAAAGAAGTACCAAAGTCATGAAACGCATTTTCCGAACAAGCTCAACTAAGGGAAATCTACACTTCCCTATGTTCAATTACGAATTGCGAGAAATTGGTGTGGAATCTAGCGTTGGGTTATGTACCATTTTATTCGTATGGAAGTCACCTACATTTTTCCAAAATATCACGGCAATCAGATGAACGAGAAAGGCGAGGTGACCAAAATATCAGACAACACGCAACTGGGAAAAGTTCTGAAAACCTCCTGGAAGTTTACTATTTTGCGCTTTTCACCCCCTAAACAAGCTCAAAATCCAAAAAGATTCATTCTTAAAGCTTGGAAATTTTCTGGGCTTAAAGATTCATATGCGGACCGTCAAAATCTGAGTTCGTAGGAGAATTTTACAGCAATTCCAATGACGGGCGCCAATTAGGGTTTCAGAGTCTTCCCAACCAGCTAGCACGCTGTCCTTTGCACCGGTCCCACCATTCCATCCTCTCAACCTTGCACCAGTACTGCCCAAGCTAGCACGCTCACTTTGCGCTGGTCCCACCGCGCCAGCTTCTCAAACTTTGCGCCAAATCCTATCAGCTAGCACGCTCAGCTTCTCCACTCGCGCCAGCAGCTCAATGCTTCCCAGCCGTCCATTTCCTCCAATTTGTGCCAACCTCCCGATTCATGCAAAAAATGCCAAGGACAAGGATTCCAAATCCAGTTCGCATCTCAGAAAAAAAGGTCAGATAATTCTCCAGCTTCTCTCTCAGATTTTGTCTTGGCACCATCTTATGCTTACCTCGCAACAAAGCTCCTGTTCCAAGCTAAGCAGGGGCCTTAATTCCGATGGTGGATTTTAGATAAGGGGTAAAATTGTAAAACCCCATGACCTAGTTTTACCAGCAACACATTCACTAAGAGCATTTAATTCAGGTGTCAATAATTAATTGGGGTATTTTTGATAACTAGTTTTGATAAACTTCGTATACTCGTCTGACAATGGACTTTACAATTTTTGATAACTAGTTTTGATCATTTTGGTTATTCTACCTCAACAGCTTCGATTGCGAATAGTTACAAGCTCAGTTTGGGTGTAATATCCCCTTACAAAGCTCAGGTATTTGCACTCGTGGATAAACTTGGTAACAAATTTAAAACACATAGTAATTTCTCAGTGAGTGTTCGATCTATTGATGGGTTTCAAGGAGCTGAGGAAGATATTATCATTATGTCTACTGTGAGATCAAATACAAATGGTTCTGTGGGATTCCTTGCAAATCATCAACGAACAAATGTAGCGTTGACAAGGGCAAGGTATGGTTTATATTTGATGCAATTTGGTTAGCAACCCATTATTGTGACTATTTACTCCTTACTATAGAAGAGCCTTTGCCTGGACAATTGTAGGTACTGCCTTTGGGTTTTGGGGGATGGAAGAACTCTGATGGATAGTGATTCAGTTTGGAGTAAATTAGTTTGTAGTGCAAAGGATAGAGGGAGTTACTTTAATGTTGATGAGGACAAGATTCTTTCAAAAGTAGCCGTACATGCTTCAACAGCAAGATTAGCTTCACTTAGCCTTGTGGAACGCAGTAATCAACGTTTAAGGTCAGTTCTGAAATAAGCACTTGTATCAAATTGTACAACCTGCCACAGGAAACTAAATTATCAGGATACGCCTTCTTCTGCTATTATATTCAGTTCACCAACATATTAACTTTTATATCTTTGGTAACATGCAGCGGACAGAAAAAGACTCAAGGATTCTGGAGCAGGAGCTCAAAGAAAAAGTGGTAGTGGATGAAATATAAGCTTAAGTACTTGAAAAGAGATGCTGCTGTCATTTGTTAACGTTATGGGCTAGCGTTTGGATAATTTTAAGTTTTTACTTTCTTTAAATTTTAGCAGCATTGTTTCAAAAGGTAGGTTTGACATATATGTTTGATAGCTAGTGGTATTGGAATTTACTTGCATGTTTGTATTAAAAATATTAAAAACTAAGCCAAAACTAAGGCCCAAGCTTAGGGTGTGTTTGGGAGATTGGAAATGTGATAATATTGATATTGATCCGTTTTTATGTTGTTTGTCTAAAATTATATCCGGTCTTGAATTAAGACAACTTGTATTTGTTTGACACTCGATCCAGTAACAGATTAACCTTGAGGTTTATCAATATTAACACAACTTGGGAAAGTATATCAGACATCCTGAACTATTTGAGTAAAGTTTAAAATAATATTTAATATGTAAAGTTTGTGGCTCTATCCCATTTAGAAAATGTCAGCAATTTTTTCTTGAGTAGATAGAAAACCGGGGTAGTGGACAACCCCTTGTGGTCAAAATGTCAACAATCATTTATTGAGTAGATAGGAACCTAACTTCCAGTGACTTTGCAACAACAATTTATTTCACATGGTGAAAAGAAAATTTGAATGCGCTTCCTCCTATTATGATAAGATAGATCAGTTGTGAGATACTCCCTCCATCCCCAATATATAGGTGGAGAAGGTGAAATCTCTTCAATTAAGAAATTGTTTGGGTTTCATAAATTTTCATGTTTTTTCCTGTTATTACCTTTGTCTTATTATCACTACAGTTTCCCATGCAACATAAATATGGGTATATATGTCAAAATTCTTCTTGGAATTGGAATTCCGCCTATATAGTGGGACTAGAAAAATCCCATATTCCGCTTTTACAATAGGGACGGAGGGAGTATGTAGCACCCATGTTATCACACCATAAAACAGGGGGTTTAGGAGAAGAAAACAAGAGTTACTCGCTATGAATCTTTGAATCCAGATTATCTCAGAGGTAGCATTAGCCAAGGCTCTATACTCTGCCTCAGTACTTGACCTTGCAACAATCTTCTGCTTTCTGGAACACTAAGAGATCAAATTTGGACCCATGAAAATTGCCATTCCACTAGTGGACCTCCTGTCACTGACATCACCAACCCATTCTGCATCTTTAAATGCCTACAATAGAAGTGAAGAAGACCTCTTGAACTGCAACCCAAAAGAAATTGTACCATGTAAATATCTTAAAATCCTATTTAATGCAATCCAATGAGCTTCATAAGGAGCTTGCATATGATAGCAAGCCTACAATATCTGGTCTTGTCACAATTTCATATTGCAAAGCACTAACAGTGCATCTATATAAGGCACCATCCTCAAAAGGAGGTGAATAAGTATCAGGCGAGGATAAAGATAGAGGGGTAGAGCATGGCTTGGAGACACTCATGTGAATTTTGGACAGTAAGTTAGAAATATACTACTCTTGAGAAAGAAATATACAGGAAGAAGTCTGTATAGCCTGAATGCCCAAGAAAAAGTGTAATGAACCAAGATTCTTAATGGAAAATTCTATACCCATAACATGAATAAGTGTATCCATCTCAAAAGAATAACTTCCAGTTATGAGAATATCATCTACATAGATGAGGATTTAGATTGCAGCAGAATTAGAGACTTTGTAGAACAAAGAAGTGTCCATTTTTGAAGACTGAAAACCACACTCCCACAGAAATGTACTCAACATATCAAACCATGTCCTACGTGCTTGCTTGATTCTATAAGGTTCCTTTTGAAGTTTGCATACATGGCTAGGACACATTTTATCTGATTACCCTGTAGGTTGAACCATGTGGAATCCTATGATAGGTTCCCATTTTGGAAACCATTATTGACATCCGATTGTCTCACCTACCACCCCTTGTACAAAGAATTTGATAGAATCAGCCTCACTACAGTTGGCTTGACCACTGGGATGAATGTATCTTGATAGTCAATGTCTTAAACCTGATTGTAATCCTTGGACATTAATTTTACCTTACAACCAATGACATTCTGAGCAGTACACAAGAACCAATTTCCAAGTACCATTGTAGAGAAGTGATTGCTTCTTCCATTGAAGCTCTCAATTTATGGTATTTACAAGCTTCATTATTACAGGTGGGAACAATTATTTCTTCACACACAGATTGTACTTATGAAGCATAAACTCTAGGATTAATAATACCCATCTTACCTCTTATATCCATCTGATGAGTATTAGTAGTAACTATAGGAGAAGGTGCAGATGAACTAGCAGAAGTAGTCAAAGGAGAAGAAACACTTAAATCTGAATCAGAAGCATCAACTAAATTTGGAATTGCATATGTAGTATTTATAGTGGAAGTAGATGGTGTAATGGTCATGGAATATAAAATTGTAGAAGTAGCTAGAGTTACTTGGTTGAAGTAGAGTAACATAAGGAAACACAGATTCATCAAAACTGATATCTCTAGCGATAATAATTTTATTGGCAAGAGGATTAAAGCATATATAACCTTTATGCATATGACTGTAACCCATGAAAATACACTTGACAGATCTTGGCTGCAACTTATGAGAATTAAAATAATCTCAAACAAGGGTAAGAAGCACAGCCAAAAGTTTTCATAATCAGACTTGGAATGAAACAGACATTCTAGATGTGAAACATTCTGTAAATTTAGTGAGGGAAGTTTGTTAATAAGAAAGTTTGCAGTCTCAGATGCATGAAACCAATAATATGAAGGTAATGATGCATCATACGGGAAAGCTAATCCTATTTCCACAATTTTCCTGTGTTTTCTCCCTGCAATTTACTTTTGGCATGAGCATGGGACCGGGAAAAGAAACTTTATTTCCTATGCCTAAAAAATCTAAATAGGTTGAAACAATTATGTACTCACCACCCCAGTCTGACTGGAAAAATTAGATTCTTCTACTGAACAAATTCTCAACATGAGGTTTAAGTTTAATAAAATTAGGAATAACTTCTTATTTAAATGTTAATGGATAAATTCATGTAAATCTGATAAAGGAGTCAATAAAAGACACATAGTATTTAGATCTAAAAGACCAAATACATGATTATTAGCTGTAGATAGAAAAGGCAAAGCATGACTTTTAGCTATTTGAAAATCAGAACACAAAGTAAAAAACAAATGACTGTGAATAACCTCATCAACATGCTTTAAGGTTTGATATGCAAGAAGACCAAGTTTCTTGTGACAGTTGGAAGTAGATATAATATGAGAATTGAGAACTTTCTTAAGTTGTGCAGCAGTGAACTCCAAGTGACAGAGACCATCCTTAATAAGTCCATGAAGTAGAACATTATGGGTGACTATATCCTTCACAAATAATTCATCCTGATAAATCTCAAAAAAACATTTATTTCCCTTAGTAAACTAATAATAAACAAAGATTAAATCATTTGTAATTGAAGAAACATGTAGGATATTGGATATAGTAAACTTAGAAGTATAAGTTTGACAAGTAGAAGAACCAGTATGAGTAATATGCAAACCTGATCTATTTCCAACTCTCACTCAATCAGTGCCTTGATAGTCAGAATGTAATATGAGATTCGACGAATCAGACGTAAGACGGTGTGTAGCTCCTAAGTCAGGTATCCAACCATATTAAGAAGTGGAAGTATCCTCTTATATACTGCAAAGGCTTATGGTTCAGGACACCAAACTTCCTCATAATCATCACCAAAATATATTCTGAATAAGAATGATAAGCTTGAGCTATTGAATTATTATTAGATACATATTTGCATCTATATTCAGGTGCAAGGTGTCTAGGTTTTCTGCAGATTTGACACTCAACATAGTAGTTGTATTTCATTGCAGGAGGATGAAAATTGGTATGTCCAGCTGATCTACAAAATCTACCATTATTAGGAGAGAATATACCACCTCGATAACCTTCTCTAAATCTACCAGCATTTCTATTATCTCTAAAATTACCGTATCTATGATAATTACCTCTGTAAGAAGGATAAGAGTTGAAATGATCATAAACTAGATACTGATTACCATATTAAGATGATCTACAAAATCTACCATTATTATGAGAGAATATACCACCTCGATAACCTCTTCTAAATCTACCAGTATTTCTATTACCTCTAAAATTACCATATCTGGGATACGTACCTCTATAAGAAGGATATGAGTTGAAATGATCATAAACTAGATACTGATTACTATATTGAGGTATAGAAGAATATATATATTTAGAATCAAATGCATGAGGTGAAGAAATCTGAGTCTGATGTTGTGACATATTAGCATAAGCAGTCGTGACATCATTTTGTGAATCTGAATTCACTTTAATCCCTTCTGAAAGAAATAAACCTAAAATTTCTGAAGAGGTGATAAGATTGTCATTCTTGAGTTGTTGAGTGTTAATTGAGATTTTGAACATATTGAAATCAGAAAGTAATCCTTGTAAAAATGTGAAACACTAAATCTTCATCCTTTATCGGTCGATCAATTTGTGATAATTGATGATATATTGATCTTGCTTTGTTGAAGAAAACTAGCATCGAATCATAACTCTTCTTCAAGTGGATTAGATTAGATTTCAATTATACCAGACGAGATTTAGTTGTAGCATTGTAATTATTATCTAATCGAATCCATACCCCATGAAAAAGCATGCAATCGAGGACCTGCGAGTGAGTCTCTTATAAACAAGAAGAGAACATCCAAGAAAGAGTAACTAGATATTCATTATTCCATTAGGTGTACACAGGAGTACGGAAAAAATTAGTATCAGTATCGATACGCATTATCTTTTAAAATTGCATCACCAGCAGGAGAGTTTTCTGGAAAATTTAGAAGGACACCGAAAGGAGCCATCAACAGATCTAAACAGGTTGTAACTATGAAGCAGAGGAATAATCTGTGATTTCCATAGAGGATAATTGATATTTGATAATTTAGATGGTGGTTTGAAACTTAAATCAAGGAATGTATTTATTTGTTTCAATCATTATAGAAATTTAAGAAGATGCGAAGAATTTTTATTTATTTATTTTTTACAGATTTTAGGTATCTGATATACCATGTTAATGCCGGCCCCATAGGGTAATCAGGGTAATTCCCACTTTGGTGAAGCAAGGCCCAGGGGAAGCAAAAGCCTATTTTTTACATAAAAGTAAAATCTATTCAAGGACTTAATGATGAAACTACACAAATATTTTGGACATTAGTCTGAATCTTATTTAAATTATGTTAGACCATTGCTCGGTTGAACCCACCAAGAGTTGGTATGTCAAGTTTGGTTGTCATATTTTAGTGAACCAAAAATTATTTAAGAGTCGCTTGATTTGAATTTACTAGAGTCAATTTCGTATAGGTTATCTTGAAATTATTAGGGTGAGACACTAAAAGTATTTCAAAGATTTGAAGAAGTGAAGAAGTACAGAGCTACAACGACAACATCATCCTTCCACTTGAGGTTAGTTATATTTGACTTGAACTGTTTCATTCCCTAACGTATCTTTCAAGTCGTGCATATTGAAAACATAAAACTGCAAAGCATGAACACTCTAGATAGACATAGTATTAAGGAATACAATATGAAGTTTTTTGCTTAACCATTAAACTTTATATATAAGACATCGACATAATCGTATGAATGCTATTGTGATTATGTATGGGTATGAGGTGAGGATTTCATCCAAGGAAACAATGTTTTTACATGTGTTTTAAGGAAGTAAGTTCATAATATGTGTTGTGAAACGAAAAGGAAATCGCTAGGCGTTATTGGCGCTGTTCTTCATTGCAAATCTTATGAACGACCAATATGTGTGATTAGTATAACCGCTCATGACATGTTTGTGTTCTTGGTAAAACTATTCATATGAGGCCTGACTTATGTATTGGTATGACTTTTATTAGTGAAACCGATCTTAAGTATAATCACCTAGGGTATGATCGGGTTGTGAGTGTCTGAACTTATTACTGAGAGAATGGGAACCGATCCTAGTAAGAGGTACAGTGCATCACAAGGGGATCCGATCCTTGTATGAGGTGCAGTAAGGTTTATGGAAGAAAGGGGAACCGATCATATGAACATGTGCAACAAGTTTTTTGGAGTTGGGGGAACTGATCCTATGGACATGTGCAGTGCATACAAGTTAGATACCAAATATATGTGGGGAACCGATCCTAGTACCTAGTCAGCCGTATCTTTAGTAATCTAGTGTAACTATGCACAATACTCACATGGAGGTATAACCGTAAACCCATGAGTTGTGATTGAGTTGTACTTGATCAATCACATAGTAATTGAAAGTCATATGAACTAATTCTAAATTTGTTTGGAAGTATGGTAAATTGGTTTCAAGTGAGCAAGCATGGAAAAGACTTGCAAGAGTAAGATGTCGACACACTTTGAACACGGTTCATTAATGCTTATTCTATATTGTTCAAAGATATTCCTTAACGGCTAAGAAGGAAGTAAATCCCAAGATCGAATTTAAATAAGTTAAGAATATTTTTAATTATATATGGAAAATAACAATTAGTAATGTGCATTTACTAGTTAAAGATTTTCTAAGGAGATTTCGATCATATTTTTGGACAGTGCATTCACAGGAATTATGAAAACCGAATTTGGTTGAGCAATAAAAAATATCTTGAGAATATTTTCGGTTTTCGAAATTCCTTGGTGTCCAAACTTCCTTGTCTATAAATACTTTGAGTTTGCATTTCTAGCAAACTAATCCTTCGTAACAACATACTTACTCTTTTGTCTTTGTTACTGGTGAAGCCTCCTATCAGAGAGGAGATTAATCTAATTAGGTGAAATATCTTATGGCCGCTCAATTTAAAGTCTTCTTTGGGATTGAGAAGCTCGATCTAGCGGGACCTGTTGGTGGGAAACTAGATATTGCGGTTTATCTTTAGTTTTCGTATTGATTTGATTGACTAACGGTGGTTGAAATTTGATTGCACCTAGTTTGTTTATGCTTGAGAATCTTTTCTTCGGATATGAGATTCAATCAAACTAGTTCAAGGTTTTTGACAAGGATCTTTAGACTGTTGTTAGATCTAAAGACGATCTTGTGATAATCCATTGTTAACAAACTCTGTTCTATGTGTGATTTATCACAAGAGAATCAAGTAGTTGTGTGCACGTGTTTATTGAAAATCTAAGAATATTTGAAGACAAAGAAGATATTGGAGATTTCTGACTAGGTTTTTATAATCTTTGGTGTGCACAATACTTGTTTGTGAAAAAGAAGATCCAATTAATAATCGGTTTATCCTTGTGGTAGATTGGATTGATTAATTGAGGAAGATCGGCATCAATACGATTCCTTGTGATTAAAGGTATTGATTGGCTTAATCTTAACGATTGCCTTTGGTTGATTGAATATAAGATAGATCTTGTAACCTAACAAAGGAGTTTATGTTAAGATAAACAAGGGAACCTTTGCAAAACTCATATCACTTTGTTGAAGAGAGTTGATACCAAACATATTTGTTGTTCCTTTACTGTTTGGAATACGAACCAAAGGAATTGGTCCAAGTAATTGACTTGTTTATAGGTTGGAGGAGTGGAAATACAGACGGAACTAGGTGAACTATAGGTTTAGTTGCTTGGTCTCAACTATACGAAGTTGGTTTATTTTGTATAGTGGCTTAATCCTGAGAGTATTCAATTATGGACTAGGTCTCGGGGTTTTTATGCATTTGCGGTTTCCTCGTTAACAAAATATTGTTGTGTCATTTACTTTATATTTCTACATTATAATTAAAGTAAATTGCACAAACGTTAATTCATATTTACTTGATATGTGAATCCTATTGAATTTTGTTAAGTCCGAACCTCTATACTAATTAAACACACTTTGTTGTTGTATTGTCTCGATCTTGTATCCATAAACGATCACACAAAGTGTGAACCGATTTGTTGTATTATCTCGACTCAGTCCATAGACAAACACTTTCGGGGAAAGGACTTATAGGAAGGAAAAGTAATAGCTTGAGGTATATTTGGGTACCCTCGCCTTTTCAAATTCGTTAATTTCTTTATGGTTGTCCGCAGACAATTTTTTTCTTTCTTTTTGCCTCTTGAACCTCATGTATTCTTTGAGTCTTAAACGTCGTTTGCCAAATGTATCTTAATAATTCAAGTTTATTTCCTTCTTTTTCTATTTCTAACACACATATAAATATATAATATTTTGGTGAGAATATGATGGGTTTTCTCATCGATTAATGTTCCCATAATTAATTCAGAAATTATTTAGGGCTTATGAAAGTACGCGCAATTCGGGGATATGGAAAGTAATTGGTGGATATGAATTAATATTCCCATCCAATAGTTCCCGCTAAGAAGTGTTTTTTAGGTGCAGAAATACTAAAATACCTTTTAAAACAAATAAAAATTAAATCTAAAAAGCTAACCTCCTTGAAAGAAAACTAATCATCGATTTGTTTTTAAAGAACTCGTTTATGTTAGAATCAAAAGCTATAACTGAAAATTTTCAGTTTCAATTAATACCGGCACTGTATTCATCATTAATACAGTGCGGGTTTTGTATACCGGCATAGTTTTAGTATGAACACCATGACGTTTTAGTATGTCGGCATATTTTTTAATATGAATACCATGCTCGATAGAAATCTATCAATGCCGATAGACAAGTGAGAAAAACTCAAGTTTCTGGAAAATTCGCATCGTGTGCTGGCACAGAAGTTAAGCAATTTACCACGTCGGCACCACTATCGGTATGCTCGATAATGAAAATCATGTGCCGAAAGTGTACTTAAGAAGAACTCTTTATATATAAAATGGCAACTACAATTTAAAAATTGAGAGATATTATGTGTCGGCGTGGTAAAAGTATGGATGCAATGCTCATGCCGGCATCGTATTCATACTATTACCATGTTGGTACTGAGATTTTCCAGGCGAAACAATGGCGAATTCAATGAAAAAATAAATTTCAATACATTAATACCTGCACACTAGGGCACTTGTATGTGATCAGCTTGTTTACTTTCGTGGGTTGGTTCTTCACCCAAACCTTCATGATCATAAATATCTTGATTTAATGTTTTTGCATCAACAAATTCAATGATAATGATTTATACTAATCATTATAAAAGTAATCTATAACTTAGCTAATTATAATTAACCACTAAACATGATTAGTGAGGGGTACATTAGGAGTTATATAAATTACATGGATATGGGGTGACATTGATTTACTATTTGAATCTCTATTTTTTCTTATTATCATATTCCCCAATTACTTTCCATATCCTCCAATGGTGTGTTTTTATGAAATGGATTACAGAGGATGTTCGAGTTAGTTGATTTTGGTGTTTTTTTTTTAAATGTTAAACCTTTGAAAATTCGAAATTTAGAGTTTCGAAGAAAAGCAATTGTATTTTATCAAAAGCTGTTATAGGGGATGATGATTCCATTAGAGGGACTTACCCATGATAATAGTGTCTACCAAATTGGTCAGGGGTGTCTTAGTGTCATGTGAAAGGTCTAAATTACCTTTCCATCTTTAAAAGGAATAAATTACCCTTACCTTATCCCCCAAAAAGACTAAATCACCCTATTGTGAATTTAAACCTGGCAATTTTAGGGGCGACCCCAACACAATTAGGGACGACTTTTTTATTCCCAACCCAGAGCCAACGTTAAGGGATGTCCAAAAACACGGAGATTACGTTAATGCCCATATATAATCGGAAGATATGTTGTGTCCGATTGTTAATACTTAATCGGAAGGTTAGTAACGCCATTTGACTACCGATTAATAAAGATTTTGTGCGAAACGCGAATCTTGCTCCTATAACAATCGGTAGTAAGAATAACCTCACTATACTACCGATTATAGTATCTCCCAAAGAAGAAATTTGGGGCAACTTTATAATCGGTAGTCATATTAACTACAGATTATTATAGTTATCAAATTCGGGAAATTTGAGATTTCTCCCAAAAAAAAATTTGGGGCATTTGTATAATCGGTAGATAAATACCTTATTTGGCTATCGATTATACAGTTTCCCCAACAAAAAAGGGTCGTTTGAACTCTAAACCCTATATAAGGATTGTATCCTTGTACCCTCTATGGAACACAAATATCTTTTAACTCTCTCCAACATCATCTTCATCATAATGGCCCAACCATTCATTAATCCTACGGAGTTCACGATTGAAGAAGATTTATCTTTATGTAGGCGCAATGTTCAATTCTATCCGAGACGGGGAGCAGAACGGAGGCAAGGAGGCATAATGAGTATGACTTATTTGGGGAGAATTCACGAAAAATTCTTCTCCGACACTGGTAACCCAAACTATCGTCACTTTGCTGATATTTTATGCCGAATTGGTTCAATAAATGGACGCGTCGAAGAATTCGTCCATTTAACTTATCTTGTGAATCAATATCGATTGAGGGGTGCAACCAATGATGAGGTTATAGAACAATCTCTCGGGGAATGGCGGAGATGGAAAAGATCAAGCTTCCGTTATGAAGCTCATTTTAGAATCCTTATGGTAATGGAAATATTTAATCCGTTTAGGACTCGTTCAACACGTCCACGAAGCTAATCATAATACATTGTAACAGAAATTATGATGATTATGTTGAGGTGATACTGTAATGAATTTCAAAAAATTTATGACAATCAGAAGTTTTAGTTATTTTTGTAACTACCGATTATACTCTAACGGCTATTTCGTTTAAAAGAAACTAGCCGTGCATCGAAAACCACACAAAATCGGTAGCTAATATAGATTGATAACCTCCGACTATATCACTCTAATGAAACTGAGTACCCTGTTGACAAAACAGGCTATAATCGGTAGGGACGTCAAAAAACTCGAAACAAAAATGTTGTTCGTGGTGTTGATCCAAACATTGGAGTGCCTGCCCATAATAAAGAGGTTCTCACCAAAGAACACGAAGAATGCGAACAAGGTGAAGAAGAAGAAGTCCCTAATGTAGATGATTCTGATAGCCAAACTCTCAAGCAACTTCAAATGGCCCCAATTAGGTAAGATTCTACCATTTTTTGAGTTTCTATTGCTTTAATTCGACGAAACCACGATTTTTTTTTAGAGTTTTCATTATTACATAGATTCGGTAGTTTAGTTATTCTTTTAAACTTCGGATTATACTCGAATTTTCACTGCTCAAGAACATTGGTCATATTCGGTTGCTAAAAACATAGGTTTCCTACTGATTGCCTTAGTTTTTTACAACTGAACCCTACCATAGGTTCATAATCGGTAGTGAAACGTGTTTTTTCCTTCCGAATATAATAGGCTTTTGTATCTCCTGGACACAAACTGATGCATATTCGGTAAGTATACTTTTTTTTTGGCTACCGATTGTTTGTATTCGTTAGATTATGTTTAAATTTGTCTTCCGATTATTAATAATCGGACGCTTACGCTGAACTAAAACTTCCGATTATGAACCTATTGTACCTTGTTTTTCTATATAGGGATAGGCGAGGTAAAAAACCCGAAGACGCAATTATCTCGGATAGTGCAAGGCTGAAAAGGCATAAGAACTTGACAGCTAGTGCAAGGAGAGCTAGGGACACTAAATACACTTGAAGTGTTCAAGATGGAACTCAACAATATGCCCCACAATCAGAGCCAGTTGAAGAAGGTGTTCAACCAACTTCCCCACAATCAGAGCCAGTTCAAGAAGGTGTACAACCACCTGCTCCACAATCACAACTTGAAATTCAACCTACTGTTCAACCAGAAGCACCAGAAGATAGAGTTATGGTTATGGAAGTTGGACAACCCAGTGGTGCGCAAGAAGGTGTACAACCACCTGCTCCAAAATTGTGGTTTTGGCTACCGATTATGTAAGGGCATAGTTGCCATTTTGAAAAATTGCGGATAAGGGGTAGCTTAGTTTTATGTTTGGGTGACCTTTTTTGTATTTTAGTGTCGCCCCTAATTGTGTTGGGGTCGCCCTAAAAATTCCAGGAATTTAAATCTAATCAATTGGAAAAACTAAAACTAAAAATTAGTATTCTTTCATCTTTTCTCTTCTCCTTCGGTCTTTACCGTTCTTCTCCATGAATTTTATTTTTCGAACCCTTAAACCACTGGATAGATTAACTATCATGACTTATATAAGGTAGGAATTGTTTTTTTGGGTTCGACTTAGGTTAGATGTATTCAAACATCAGATAAATTATGGTTGCTGTTGGGGTTATAATTGTTTTTCTTTTCAATTACCAACCGTAAACTCGATTTATGAAGGTGTTACCGCTGGTGATTGAAGAACTACCAACCGTAAATCCTAAAAAACTATTTGAAGAATCCAGATACAGTCATTCTATAACCGTAAAAATGTTTACGGTTGGTATCGACTTTAACAATACCAACCATAAAAGTTTTTGAGTGAAATTAAGTTTTGAATTTGATTACGGTTGGCTTTGACTTAAGAGTCATCAGCCGTAAATAGTTATGGTTGAACACAAGCCACCGAAAAACAAACCGTATTTTATTTATTGTTCGTCTCGTAGGATAACAATCCAACCGTAACTAAGGTGTTATGGTTGAAACAAAGAAAACGACACCATCAATCGTAATTGAGTTACCGTTCATCTCGTGAAGAATAATACCAACTGTAACTGGTTCATCTCGTGAAGAAAAACTCCAACCGTAAGACTCTCTGAAAGTCTAAAAGTTTTGATCTTTTTATATACTTTATATAATTTTGAGCAGCAAAAAGCTAATTGGAGCTAAATTAGAGATATACATGGTCATATAAAGATTCACCCATCTCAAATTTGTCACTGGAATCACTCATTGTTTTGAGTGACTTAGTTCCGGTCTAGATGATAAACTATCCGGAACCAATCCTTTAGACTGTAGTATAATTATACCTTAACTAATTCTCTCTCCATGTTATTCTACTTGAACCTCTTCCAACTAATTGTAAGACACACGGAATTAGCATCAACTAATTGTCTATCTATACTGCTTAGACTAAGAGCATCTCCAATGCAAAGGGTCAAGGTCATCCTAGGTGGAAGTCTTGTTTTCACCTTTTTTTAGTGGGTTATTTGCTAAAAGGAAAAAATAAGTAAAGATAAAAAATTTGACCTAAAGTCCATCTCCAATCTTCAAGGTCTTACCCACACCTTTTTATTTGAATTTAGAGACAAAGTGATGATGTGGACCTAAGACCCAAGGTCATGAAGAAAGTCTTATTTCTACTTTCTCCATTACCCCCACTTAGCCATGTCATCTATCTCTATGACCTTTACCCTTGTGTTGGAGATGAAAACTTGGTGGGGAAGGTCTTAAATCCTATGTGTCATGCTATTTTAAGACCTTCACCCCTTGCATTGGAGATGTTCTAAGCTGCTAGACAGAGTTTTGTTAATAATTTACTGCAACTCGATATCTGTTTATGAATTGTGATGATGATCTGTGTATTGCTTAACACATTAATTGTGATTGAAGAAATGGGATTCAATTTTTGCATTTACTGCGGTCTAGGAATATGAAAAAGTTTGGGCTTGGTCTATGCATGCATCCCTTCCCATATTGACCACACGCATACATATGAATGGAGCAATTACCCAAGAGAATTTCAGAGGTCAGAATTTCATTGAATATTCGACGTTCCATCTATTCGTTATTCATGAATCCCTTCTAACTAGATCTATTATATGCATTTCTCTGCTAGTGTGTGAGAGCAAAAAAGATGGAGGAACTCCTCAGACTACTCAGCATTGAGATCGACGATCCGGAATCTATTGATGAAAGTGATTTGGTTACAAGGGAGATTAGCAGTTTGGTTACGGAACTGTTTTCATGGTCTCTTGATGATATTTTCAACCATGACCTTTACAAAACTAAGGTATGTATTCTCATTGAAATTCACTAACTAATTTCCCTTCTAATCCATAATCAGACAGATATGAATCATAAAGTCGCTTAACATTTTTTACCATTTGGTTTGCCAACTTGATAACAATCTGAATCTTATTTGACGCCAACTAGTGTTCTCTCTTGCTTACATGTTCTTGGTCAAACGCTATCTTTTTCTTTTCATTACTTGGATTTCTTTGAACAGTAGTTAAAAATTATATTGACAGGTAAATAAAATCCCCGAGACGTTTTCATCAGTGGAGCAGTACGTGAGTTCATTTCGGAATCCTCTACTCAAAGAAACACATGCTGATTTGTCTTCAAATATGAAGAACTTGTATCAGGCACCGAAATGCGAAATAGGATCTGTGGAGGAGGTTATAAGCTGCAACGGAAACTACGTTTATAAAATGAAAATGTCGGATACGGGAACAGATAGAAAATCTATGAAGGATGCATACAAGCCTCAACCTTCTGATGTAATTGCTTTCTCAGATGTGAGGCCTGAATATGTCAAGGATGCATACAAGCCTCAACCCTATTTGGTAATAGTTCTTTCGTCAAAACCCTTAATAGTTGAATATGAAGAAGATTACAAAGGTTGCGGAGAAAGTAAGAAGAAGTTGATCTGTGATCCTGTTTTCGCTGTTTATCTTATGAATATGACAACAAATCTTCGTATATGGAGAGCACTAAGTGGCCATAGAAATGAAGATATCTTAAAGGAGGTTTTGCATCCAAATTCCCAGGTTAGGCTTATGACTTGAGTTACTTTTCATTTAACATATATGCCAACATATTATAATTCATGACTTGCTTTATTTGCACTGTATAATTTGAATATCATTTTCTTTCGCCATGCTTTAAAGCGAAAGAAATAGATATTAGACATTCTATGAACGTAGTTCATAAATTTCACTTTTGGCATTTTAATATTGATATCTTATCTCTTTTTCGGCCTTTTCATATTCTTCTGACAGATTGGAAATGATTGTGAACTATGTTCCAATCATGAAACTGAATTGCTACGTAATGAGTTGGAGTTGGACTCGTTCAATCTCAATGAATCTCAACTCCATGCAGTGTTACGTTCTATAGCAACAAGTTCCTGTAGTCATAAAAATACAGTGAAACTCATTTGGGGTCCTCCTGGAACCGGTAAAACAAAGACGATTGGTGTACTTCTAAGTGCACTATTAAAATTGAAATGTAAGACTCTTACATGTGCTCCCACTAATACTGCAGTTGTGGAAGTAACTACCAGGCTCATGAGTATCGTTAAGCCAACCTTAGAAAATCTCAATTATGGGTTGGGCGACATACTATTATATGGAAATGCTGAAAGAATGAAGATTGCTGATAGGGATGGCCTTCAAGATGTGTTTTTTGATTATCGCTGGAAGTCACTTTGGAGATGCTTTGCACCGCAAAGTGGATGGGTGTCTCATATAAAATCAATGATATTTCTTCTGGAAGTAACATATCAGAATTACCTTCGTGCCCTTCGAATAAAAACTGGAGATAAGATTGATGAAAGTAAAAAGAGTGAGGAAGTGTTGATTGGAGAGTTTAGAGAGTTTTTAAGAAAAAGGTTCAAATTCATCGAGGAAAGTGCGAGAGAATCCATTGTATCAATCTGTTCTCACATGCCTACATCATTTGTTTCTGTCACAATGGTTAAGGAAATGTACACCACCCTTGGCATGCTTCGGGATTTCAAAAGTTTGCTACAGAATGGCTCGATTTCCAATCAAGATTTGAAGGACGTATTTTCTACGTCTGAAATTATAGAATATTCTGTTGCAACAAATTCAGCATGGTTATTAAGTAAGAAACGAATTAAATGCCTGGAAGCTTTGAGATCCCTTGAGGAGTTTACTTTTCCAGACTTTCGGGATGAAGCTTCAGTCAGAGAATTTTGTTTGAAAAATGCTTTCCTTATTTTCTGCACCTCTTCCAGCTCGGCCAATCTAAGTATAATTGAAGATTTGGAGTTAGTGGTAGTCGATGAAGCTGCACAACTCAAGGAGTGCGAATCAGCAATACCACTTCAGTTATCTGGTGTGAAACATGCAATTTTAATAGGTGATGAACTACAATTGCCGGCAATGGTTCAAAGCAAGGTTATGTTTTTTTTCTTGATATGTGCCTTTTACTTTGACTACGAATGCAGAATAAGGTTTCTTACTATGTTGTTTTATTGTTCTTTAGATTTCAGAAAAGGCTGGTTTCGGAAGAAGTCTGTTTGAGAGATTTGTATCACTCAAACAAGAAAAGCACCTCCTGAATGTACAATACAGAATGCATCCTTCTATCAGTGTTTTCCCCAATGAACAATTCTACAACAAGAAAATTTTAGATGCATCCAATGTCACAGAAAGAAGTTTCAACAAAAAATTTCTCCAAGGAAGTATGTACGGGTCTTTTTCTTTCATTGATGTTTCATATGGTGAGGAGGAATTAAATGATAAGCACAGCCTTAAAAATATGGTGGAAGTAGCAGCAGTTTCTGAGATAATTGATAACCTATATAAAGGTCAGTGTTAGTACAAAAACATTATTTACTTGTCATAACAATGGACTTCTATAAATTCTTTAATAACTAGATTTCATCATTTTGGTTACTCTTATCTACAGCTTCAATTGCAAATGGTTACAAGCTCAGTGTGGGTGTAATATCCCCTTATAAAGCTCAAGTGTTTGCGCTCCTGGATAAACTTGGTAACAAATTTGAGACACATAGTGATTTCTCAGTAAGTGTTCGATCTGTTGACGGGTTTCAAGGAGAAGAGGAAGATATTATCATTATGTCTACGGTGAGGTCAAATTCTAAAGGAACTGTGGGATTCCTTGCAAATCATCAACGAACAAATGTAGCATTAACAAGGGCAAGGTATGATTTATATTTGACTCAATTTGGTTGGCAACCCATTATTGTGGCTATTTAGTCCTTGCTATAGAAGAGTCTTTGCCTTGACAATTGTAGGTACTGCCTTTGGGTTTTGGGGAATGGAAGAACTCTGATGGACAGTGATTCAGTTTGGAGTAAATTAGTTCGTAGTGCGAAGGATATAGGGTGTTACTTTAATGTTGATGAGGACAAGATGCTATCGAAAGTAGTTATAGACGCTTCAATGGCGAGATTAGCTTCACTTAGCCTTGCGGAACGCAATAATCGAAGTTCAAGGTCTGTCCTGAAATAAGCACTTCTATCAAATTTTACAATCTGCCACAGAAAAACTAAATTATCAGGATACGCCTTCTTCTGCTATTATATTCAGTTCACCAACATATTAACTTTTATATCTTCTGTAACATGCAGCGCACAGAAAAAGGCTCAAGGATTCTGGAGCCGCAGCTCAAAGAAAAAGTGGTAGTGGGTGAAATACAAGCTGAAATACTTGAAAAGAGTTCTTGCTGTAGTTTGTCAACGTTATGGGCTATTTATTGTGTTTGGATAATTTTAAGTTTTCATACTTTCTTTAAATTTCAGCAGCATTGTTGTTCAAATTTTTTGACATATATGTTTGATAGCCAGTGGTATAGGAATTTAGTTGCATGCATGATAGTGGCCTACTGTCACACCTTCAAATGCCCTAGGAATTTTCTGCGAAAGTGTAAACCGGCAGCACAATGGTTATGTGAATAAAGCTTCACCCACTTGCACTTCAGCCTTATAAGTTTGCACCTTTGCAAATAGCCAACACTTTAGGTTAACAGCGGAAGTCTTAACATCCTTCTTTCACTTCTCTAAACTCATCAAATGCACCCCATAATGCACCCAATTCATGCCATACTTTACCAACAACAATCATCCAACCAAGAACACTTAGAACATGACACAATCAACTCTTTTATTGCATCAAAGGGAAGAAATACAAAACTTGTCCACTTGGGGACTTACACAGACTTGTTCACTCCATGAACCAAGTCTAAGTCTTACAAAAACTCTCCTATTCGCTCACATATGCAACCTACACTCTCACATATGTTAGCTTACTCTCACACAGGCTAGGCTGCCGAATTTCACATGCCTTAGGACTATTTATACATCATCTTTGCTTGGCCAAACCGTTCATAACCATTACACACGCTAGAGAAAGCCATCTGTCTCGGGGAGCAGTTTCATAACCGCCAACTACTATGCCAACTGGCCAGTTCTCCTTTAACTTGCGCCAATCGTCCAACACCTGTTCTCTTGGCAGTTAAAACTCTTCTCCCACGATTATAAACTCCTTTTTAACCGCTCCTATTCATCACGCGTCATTGGCATGCTTGTGAAGCTCGTAACCAACTTGTAACCGTCACTTGAGCCGTATTGTGCCACTTGTTCTGGCATACTGGATTCCGCCACTCTCCAACGTTCAGCCATCTTGGCCCTGCATGTTTATCCTTCCAAACTCATGCACGGACACTCTTTAAGCTTTACTTGTCGAGGCCAACTTCTTAAGCCCACTCTAGTTACTCGTGTGTCATATATGCTTCACTACGCCAATTTGCTTGACAACAACAATGCAACTCTTGCATTACTATCTCGTTTGCATTGTTCAAGATTTGTACAACCTTAAACTATCGTCATAGATCTACTCTTGATCTATTCTACACTCTTGCATCATCCTTGAGTTTGGGCCAACTCAATTCCACGGATATGCCTTAATGCCAACATCGCATGTTGCATTTGTCACTTTGGTCTTGTCTTTCCTTCACCTCAATGAAGCCTTATTGTGTCGGTCAATAAGATTCATTCCTTAGCCAAATGTCTTTACAGTGTAGCGCTATCTTTTTGCTTCACTGGCCCTGTAGGGTTATGTCATTCTCGACACTTAACGGTCTATACAGTATACCGCTATTATGGCTTCGTAATGCGCCATTACGGCGGAACTATGACTTGGCCTGCAATTATGTAACGCGTCATCATTATGCGTCACTTGCAGCACCGTAATATACCTCCCCCACCTAATACGTTCAACGCCCTCGTTGAACGCAACCAAGTATACTCAACATACTTGTTCTTCGGCCTTGTACACTTCTGAGCCACTCAGAATTTAGCAAACTTACTTAGCATTCCTTCCTGCCAGAAATTTATGCCTAGTACCACATGCCACCACTTAGCTTTACTGCTTTGCCATTGATCTCATATACTTGAGCCGCTTCTTGGTGTCGTGCACTACACTTACGTTGCTACTCAAATCATGCATCAATACCCAAATGCAAATCTGAAATTCTTCTTAGCCAACTCCTCCAAATTTTGGCCTGAATTTCGCCTTGAATCATTTGTTCCTAAGTGTACACACTGAATGATTCTTCTCAATTTGATCATCATGATCATTGCCATCATTTTTCGACTTCGCCTCTTGCATCTCACTCAACGTGATAAGGACTTATAAACGACTTGGCTTAATTTTCAATCAATTTTGTTAGGAACTTTCCGTTGAACTGTTGTTCTCCGCGCTCTTCATTAAGTACGTCATAAAGCGAATAGGGGTTCTCTTCGCATTAGACACCCGAATTCAACACTTCATGCCTCACCAAACTCTGATTATGCAAACAACATTCAAGAAATCATTTCTATGAATGTGGCCACCAAGTATAAGCTCTATATACTTATGCCATTTTGCATACCCGAACTGGAATGGTGAGTTTTCTTTGCTTAACTTCCATGCAACAAAACTATTGAGTTGCACAGCCCATTTAAAAATGTGACTAACCCTTTAGATGTCCATATGCTATGCCTTCAAAGCCAATATGTCTCCAAATACTTCTTTGAACTGCATTGCTAATTGCCTGGAGTGTGTGTGTATTTCCCTAAGGCCATGAGTTCTACCCAACTCATGCTTGTTGGTAAAATGATTTCTTACTTGATGCATTGCTTGCACTGTCGCTGCCCATCTTCCGTCGTGCCATTTTGCAATCCCCAAACAGCAACATCATTTCTACATCAACTAGGACCTCTATCCTATGCTTTGCTTATTAGCTTTCAACTTGTCTTGCTATTGCATACGTTAGGCTAAGTATGTTACTTGCAGCATCTCCCCATGAACTAGTTTTACATCGTAAATAAAGAGGCAAGACTTTATAAACGAAAATACCCTCGTTCTTTACTGCTCTTACATAACAGGACCATGTACCATTACATGATTGATCATCCACTCGATCACTTTTGGAAAGCTAAAACTTCATTAACAAAGCAACTTGCTTACACCAAAGCAAAGTATATACAAACTTGAAGACTCAAATAAAAGTTTTTACAACCAAACTCTACACACAGAGTTTGCAACGACCAACAACTAAAGCTACATAAAAAAAGGCCACAAACACTCTTGTTTTGGCATTAAAGTGTCGCCAGTGGAGACAACAACACTTACTCTTGTTCTAAGCTTAGTTTCTTATTTTGTCGAAGTGAGCAACGACTTCTCTGCGTGGTCTCTTCCTTGAACCTTCACTTCGGCCTTCATGAGTCTTACTAGAATGACCCCCATAGTCATTCCCAACTGATACATTAAGTTGTGCTTTGAGTGAACAGCTTCTTGCGAAGTGCAAACCTTTGCAGATGAAACATCCCCTATACTTCCGGGCTGAAGGGAATAATTCATCCTCCTTCGGTTCATGCTTGATCTTACTGCCTACATATTTTTTCTTCCTTTTGGCTTCACCTTCACAGCTTTGCACATCTTCAGTCGTTGTGCACCTAGTAAGTCCTCTTAATACTTGAATAGCCATCTGGATACTCTGGATTTTGCGCTTCTTAAGTTCAGTAATCACACTTGAACTTGCGCCAGCCAGAAATTGGACCATCTGATCTTCTTCACTCATACCACGCACTTCTTGCACAAATGCAAGGAAGTTTTCAGCATAGGCCTATGGTGTACTCGTCATTTTCAGCCTACGTAAACTTTCTCTTGCATACCAAGCACCATTGCTCGTCCAGAACTGACATCTCAGTCCCTCTTTCATGTCATCCCATGACATAGGATTGGTATAACCATCCCCTTCATCTTCTTGCAGCATAGCCTTTGCATCTCCACCAAGGTAATTTCCTGCGAGAGTTACTTTTTGTCCTTCCCCAGTTCCATTCGCCTCAAAGTATATCTCAATGTCATACAAGAAATTCTCAATTTCCCTAGCATTTCTGGAACCAATGTAAATTCTTGGCTCGGAGACTCGACATGAGCTTTCTCCATGCACGTTTCCTCCTAAAAACATGATGTTACTAATTAACCCGCGAATTCTAGCCACTTCCTCAGACATTTGCTTCGCATGGCTTGTTAGTATGGTCTTTATGTCACTGAATTGCACCTTCAATTCAGTCACTTCAGCATTGGTTTCACAATTCAACAAGGTTGCATCAGACACCTTGTCCTCGACTGCACCTACCCTTTCGTCAAATTCTTTAAACCAATCTGATGTCCTTCCTTCAAGTAGGTCTAGCATGCCCTTATCTTCAGAAACAAGAGGATTTACAAGGCTATCACATCCCATGTCTATGAAAAAATCATCAAGATTACTGCCATATTCCTCAAGCTGATCAAACGTACCCGGTAGTTCTTCGTCGATCATCATGCCATTAGAACTCATTTATAATGCAATATTCTGAAAATAATACGCCACTTACTTGCTCACAGGAAAATAGCTTAAGAGAGAAAGAAGTCTTAGTGTATTATCCAACATATGCACTTGAACTGTGTGCCAAACACAGCTCTGATACCCGAATTGTCACACCTTCAAATGCCCTAGGAATTTTCTGCGAAAGTGTAACCCGGCAGCACAATGGTTCTGTGAATAAAGCTTCACCCACTTGCACTTCAGCTTTATAAGTTTGCACCTTTGAAAACCACCAACACTTCAGGTTAACAACAGAAGTCTTAACATCCTTCTTTCACTTCTCTAAACTCATCAAATGCACCCCATAATGCACCCAATTCATGCCATACTTTACCAACAACAATCAGCCAACAAAGAACACTTAGAACATGACACAATCAACACTTTTATTGCATCAAAGGGAAGAAATACAGAACTTGTCCACTTGGGGACTTACACAGACTTGTTCACTCAATGAACCAAGTCTAAGTCTTACAAAAACTCTCCTATTCGCTCACATATGCAACCTACACTCTGACATATGTTATCTTACTCTCACACAGGCTAGGCTACCGAATTTCCCATGCCTTAGGACTATTTATACAGCATCTTTTCTTGGCCAAACCGTGCATAACCATTACACACGCTAGAGACAGCCATCTGTCTCGGGGAGCAGTTTCATAACCGCCAACTACTATGCCAACTGGCCAGTTCTCCTTTAACTTGCGCCAATCGTCCAACACATGTTCTCTTGGCAGTTAAAACTCTTCTCCCACGATTATAAACTCCGTTTTAACCGCTCCTCTTCATCACGCGTCATTGGCATGCTTGTGAATTTCGTAACCAACTTCTAACCGTCACTTGAGCCGTATTGCGCCACTCTCCAACGTTCAGCCATCTTGGCCCTACATGTTTATCCTTCCAAACTCATGTACGGACACTCTTTAAGCTTTACTTGTTGAGGCCAACTACTTAAGCCCACTCTAGTTACTCGTGTGTCATATATTCTTCACTACGCCAATTTTCTTGACAACATCAATGCAACTCTTGCATTGTTCAAGCTTTGGCCAACCTTAAACTACCGCCATATATCTACTCTTGATATATTCTACACTCTTGCAACATCCTTGAGTTTGGGCCAACTCAATTCCACGGATATGCCTTAATGCCAACATCGCATGTTGCATTTGTCACTTTGGCCTTGTCTTGCCTTCACCTCAATGAAGCCTTATTGTGTCGGTCAATAAGCTTCATTCCTTAGCCAAATGTCTTTACAGTGTATCGCTACCTTTTTGCTTCACTGGCCCTGTAGGGTTATGTCATTCTCGACACTTAACGGTCTATATAGTATACCGCTATTATGGCTTCGTAATGCGCCATTACGGCGGAACTATGTAACGCGTCATCATTATGCCTCACTTGCATCACCGTAATACCTACCAAGCAATTGCAAAACACCTATTATTCTAAATCTCCTTTACCCCTTTTGATGTGATTAACCAATTGTAGTTCAATTGTCTGACACTAGTAATGTGACACGCAGATGTTTGTACTAAGGTTGAAACACTATAGAGACTTTCACAACCAATGCCATATGTGGCTTCCTGCTATGGGCGTGAGGCAGTGAAAAACCATAAAGAAGAATTATATGCGTTAAAAAGTTTTAGCGTTATATAGCCATTTTATCAATTTTGTAAAAAACAATTGATAAAAAAATAATAATACTCCCTCCGTCCTAGTTTACTTGCCAAAACTGATTTTTTCACATAGATTAAGATATGTAGAGAGTAGATTTTTTTCCAAATTTACCCCAAGCTAGTATTTAAGATACATAGTTTTTACATATCTAGTTTTTTGGTATTTACTTGAAAAATTCAAAACAAGTGATATATATAGGGAGGAGAATTTAAGTTTGTATATAGAAAATAGAATTACACAATTCTCAATACTATGACCTAATTCCAACATAGGGGTAAATTAGGATAAAAAATGGAAAAATATGAAACTTGGCAAGTAATTTTGGATTATAAAACTCCCCAATTTTGACAAGTAAACTAGGACGGAGGGAGTAACACTTTGAAATAAAAACAACTAGTATCATAGTAGAGGGCATATCTCATTAACATGAAAGGGGGGAACCAGGCATCTAGAAACAATTTCAGTAGCTATCATCATCGGACTCATAGCTTTGCAATAATGACTGGAGTCCTGCAGTGCTTACTGCTGTAACTTTGGCTTTAGGCTCCTGTACAACTTGATTCTTTACTTCTCTTGCTTTACCTTTTTCCAAAGTAGTTGGACGACGCTTCTTCTTGACTGAGATTTTAACAGTAGAAGATTTGTAGATGTACTTGGGTTTGTTTGGATCCACACTTCCACCAGATTTCACCCTTTTATTGAAATTTTCAGCAACAATGTGTTTTGTTAAAGAATCCGTTGAATTAATATTTTTTCTCTTCAAATCTCCGCCGTTCTTAGTTGGAAACTGGTACAGGTCGTCATCTTCAACATCATCTTCATCATGGATCCTCCGAACAACTTCTTTTGGTGCCTGATGAAAAATGGATTTTATGAGTGCTTCATCCCGTGCATCCAGTTGCTTCTCCTTTTCCTCAGCGTTGCGCTGCATCACCTCAAGCATTGCGTCTAGACTCACTGTAGCGTGCATTGACTTCATAGACCTAACTTCATCAAGAGCAGCGAGTATGTCCATCTCTCTCTTAGAGTCCAGCGTTCTATTTTCCAGAGATTTCATTGAATCTCCCATCTCTTCCTGTTCCCTTTTCTTCCGATCATTGTCTGCTTCCTCATCTTCAGCACGCCAAGGCTCAAAGTTACGAGTTGCACCTGACTCAACAGTATAGTCTGAATTTTGTGGATCAGTCTTCATTGTCAATTCTGCTGAACATCGTGTGCACTTGAAGTAGAACCTAAATATTTTGATCCCTAGATATGTCTCCCCAACTACATCTTCTTTCCGTGAATTAAACTTGGTACCCATGTAGATGTAATTGCCACAAGTGTTGCAGCGGATGCTCATCGGAAGCATCATCCGAACTTTAATTTGTTGATTCTTGGGTTTGATTCCCCTGGGTAACTTCGCAGGATCAAAGTCTGGCGGGTAGTATTTATTCAACACTTTTCTTTCTCCCATCTTTTCTTGTTTTGTTACTACTCAAAAAGAAAAATTATATAATCTACCAAACGATAATGGCGAGTTAGACTTTAAATATTTATATTTATAGACTTAGTTCTATAGATTAGAGTTTTAATAGAATAAGGAAAGATAAATATAAAAAGTAAAACAACTGCTAAGCAGGTGCAGAATAGGAAAACTAAACCAAATCAAGAAACCGAATTGAAACTTGCAACGCAACTAATGCCGAGAAAATAAAGGAGAATCTTGGGACTCTTTGATGATAAGCACCTAGATACTAGATAGGGAGGAATAGTAAAATGAGGCCAGTGCTATCCCGCACGGCAGTGCGGAATAGCTTTATAAGCTAGCATATTCTCACCCGTTAGATTGTGAGATTATCCTATTTCTGACTTAGGCCTACAGGTGCAACACAAATCGTATTTGCAAAACAATCCTTATCATCAATTATAGAAAGTCTCTGCAAAATTTAGACACAGAGCAAACAAGTCAATACAGTGGACAGAAGTAAAAAAGATGGTAGAAATCTTTTTATTTTCCTATCCTCAAACCTAGCTACTTGTTTGATTTGGTTTGTTGTTTGAAGGTGAAGTGGATGAATGATTAGCAAGTTGTTTGTGGTGGCTTTGGTGATGATGAAATCGAAGGTGAGGATACATTGCTGATGTGATGGGGGTTTTATGTAACGGTGATGAAGCTATTGGTCGAGATGAAGGTGATTTTGGTGATGGTAATTAATCAATCTAATGATATCGAGTCAGAAATCCCATATTTAATTTCAATTATTATATTGATATAGTAAGGAGTTTTAATTAAAAGAAAAAGGATAAAAAGCAAACTCGATAATTGATTAATGGAAGTGGTTTTCTATAAAGTCTTTTTTGTTGTCCGTGGTGTCAAACTGCCGATGAAAAACAGATATGGGACTTCAAAGAAGAAGAAATACAGATACAGGGACTTGCAATCTCTAAAAAAAATAGCTTAAAAAGGGGTCGTTTATAATAACGAAATCATGTACCAGCTGTCTGCCTATAACGTTGTTATACATGACAGTGCGGGACAGCACAACCCAAATATCCATGATTTTTTTATTTTATTTTATAATAAACGAGGAGGAAGCCCTCAATTCCTTACAATATAAATGTCTTTTGTTCCGTAGATAGAACTATCATTCATCATTACATTTTCAATCCAGACTTTTTTGTTTAAATAGTTTAAAAGAACCCACACACTACCATCAACCCAGCTGTTTTTGATCATATAATTGTTACAAAAAATTGCAAGTTTTGCATTTCAGATAACTTCTTCGGTCTTTACTAAAGTAAAATCCTGGGATATGAAATTAATATCAATTTTTTTGTTGTTGCCAAAATCTTCACTGATGACATATCTTTGTTTTCGAGCATTTGCGTACATTCCAATTAGCAGCAGCAATGTTGGTTCAGAATCACTTGCAAAAGAAATCCAATTTCCACTCCACTGTGCTGCCCACCGGAAAGCTGCCTCCGCCCGTTCTTTTTCTAGATCCTCTCTGGTGCTACAGGTGGTATGGAAGCCTCTGGATTCTCTAACATTACTTGTATAATCACAAAGTGTCAGGCCTACACCTCAGCTAGAAGAATTGTCTAACCTATAAATCACAACATTTATTCTTAGGTTCATTTCTCTTTTTTCATACACAGAAGTTTTCTTATGTTACAAAATCTCATATTAGTAGTAATATTCAGAGATTCATCATTATTTGGGTTGTAGTAAAGATCATCCATGATACTGTGACCTGGTTTATGAATAGCATTAAAGCTATTGATGTATCTGATTATATTATTAGTAGTCAGACCACTGTTTTGTTTTTCATGCTTGAAAACGACTTTGTATATCACTTTCCAAATGAACCAAATAATGATACTACATAGAATATGCCAATCAATATCATAATCTCCTCTTTGAGGATTTGCAAAACAATCAGTTAGCCATTCATGAAATAGTCCTTACCATTTCTAATAAATTCCATATCATAATTAAAATGCATCCATACCTGGGAGACATAATTACACTGCAGAAACAAATGTGTGAGGGTCTCATCCTTTTCATTACATAATTTGCATTTTGTTTCTATGTCTGGGATGACTGCTGCCACTCTCATACTATTTGGTAGTATTGAGTTAGCGGCTTTCCAGATGAAGTTTTTTACATCCAGGGAGGTCTTCATTTTCCAAATCTTACACCAATTTTTATCAACATTTCCACCTGATTTTAAATGATTATATAGAGAATTGACAGTGAACATACCTTTTTCATTTATTGTCCATCTAGTAGTGTCCACTCTATCATCCACCGTAATTTTAATTTGCATTATCTTAGAAACAGTTTGCAGATCAAAACATTTATTCAGTTTCTACCTGTCCCAGATTTTTTGGTCTGTAATTAAATCACTAACTTTCTTTAGACCTTCTATGTTTTTTTCCGGTCTGTGTATAGGGATTTTAGTGTCCGGAATCCACATATCCTCCCAGATGTCTATCTTTTTACCATTTCCTAATTCCCAATAATAGCAATCTTTTAATTGGTTGATTCCTCTTAGGATACCCTTTCAGATCCAACTATCCCTTTGTTTTGGTTTGCTCCCTACATGAAAAATGTCAGTATTAGGGTAGTATTTTTCTTTCAGAATAGTGGCACACACAGAATCCGGTTTTTCATTTAAGTTCCATCCCATCTTCGCTATCATAGCAAGATTAAATTTTCTAACATTTTTTATACCTAATCCACCTTCTTCCAAAGGTTTACAGATGTAACTCCAGTTTTTCAAAGTCACTCCTTTTTTCCCATTTTCATTTAAGCCCTTTTCATTCTTTCCCCACCAAAAATCATGCTGTAGTTTAGTTATTTTATCACAAATCTTAACTGGTATTTTAAAACAGTTCATTTGATACACATACAACGAAGTGCTCACATTTTTAATCATAACAATTTTGCCTGAATTATTTAGAGTACTATTGTTCCATCCTATTACTCTAGTTCTCATCTTGTCTACTAAGGGTTCAAAACATTCAACTTTTGATCTATTCGTAAATAAAGGCGAGCCTAGATATTTGTCTGTTAAGGGAATAGCAGTGACACCTAAAATGTCTTTCACCTTTCTTCTGATGTCCGTATCAGTCTTAGAACTAAAGAAGACTCCCGACTTATTCAGGTTTATCATTTGCCCTGAACTCAGACTAAAGTCTTTAAAAAATTTAACCAGAATGTTACAAGACTTATTAGTTATTTTACAAAATAAAAGACAGTCATCCGCAAAAAGCAGATGACTAATCGAATGAGCAGTATGAACAATTTTGATACCTTTTATCAGTCCCAAATTTTCAGCATTTGATATGGTCCTAGACAACTCTTCCATGAAAAACATAAATAGGTAGGGAGAGATTGGATCTCCCTTCCTTAATCCCCTTGTGGGTTTAAAAAAATTGGAAGGGGATCCATTTATCAGAACAGACAGAGTAGTCGTAGAGATACATTGGTGTACCATATTGCACCATTTAGTATTAAAACCCATAGATTTCATAATTTGCATTAGAAAATCCCATTCGACCCTGTCGAAAGCTTTCAACATATCAATTTTTAGGCCCATGAATCCTTTTTTGGATTTATAATTTTTTATTTTATCTATAATCTCATGAGCTAGAGTAATATTTTCCGATATTTGAATGGTAAAATAATTTTGTTCAGCAGGGCTTTCATCCTCCCTGCCATCAGCTTAGATATAATTTTATAGCAACTATTAGCCAATGTTATCGGCCTAAATTCCACAGGATTAGTTGGGTTTAGAGTTTTAGGGATTAGAGAGATGAAAGAGGCATTCATCTCTTTAGAAATATGCTCAGTAACGAAGAAGTTTTGAACCATTTTTACTAAGTCTTCTTTAATGATTTCCCAATTCTGTTGGAAAAAGTTAGGCGGGAAGCCGTATGGACCCAGGCTTTTATCTGGTTCCATAGCAAAAATAGTTTTCTTTATTTCAGTTTCTAGGGGGGTCGCACACAACATATCATTATCCACATCATTTATGGTATGCGGGATGAGATTCATCATGCCCTGATCAATTGCAGGTTTAACTGTTGTTACAATGTTATGGAAGTGATTTGTTATACATTCCGAAATTTCCTCCTTGGTGTTTATCCATACATCATTTTCATTTTTTAGAGTTTAAATTCTATTTCTTCTAAATATCTGTTTAGCTCTATTGTGGAAGAATCTAGTATTCCTATCTCCTACTGCAATATTTTGATCTCTACTCTTATCTTTCCAAATTTTTTCTTTTATAGAATACCAATTCGCAAGATAACTTCTCAATCTAGCTAGGTCTGTTATCTTGTTTGGGTAATTTACTCTACTATTAGTCTTATCCAAAATTCTTTTTTATCTGTTCAGTATTACTATCAATATTTCCAAAACTAGTTCTATTCCAATACTTCAGTTTATGTTTTATATTAACTAGTTTCTTGTTTATAATGTGAGCCGGTGATCCCCTAACATTTTTTTTCCAACTGTTAAGGATTAAAGGTTTACATTCCTCATGTTTTATCCATTCTCCAAAATATTTAAACGGGGTTGGTCCATCATTCCAATTATTATTAGTGTTCAACTTTTTTGGAACATGGTCAGATGTCAAGGGCCCCAGGTGTGTTATGCTAGAGTTAGGGAATTTCCTATTCCACTTATCATTTACTAAACCCCTATCCAATCTTTGCTCAATGTTTTGATGGTTTTGTCTATGGTTGTTCCAAGTAAAGGTATAACCAGTGAAGCCTAAATCCATTAGTTGACACTCAGTGATTAAGTTATTGAAAATTCTTGCTTCATTTCTCTTAAAACAATATCTACTTTTCTTTTCCTCCTCATGGAGTACCACATTTAGATCTCCAATAATGACCCAAGGATTATTAATCTTATCATCTAATGTACTTATGATATTCCAAGACTTGAGTTTATTTTTCCTATATGGACTCCCATAAAAACAAGTGAGAGTCCATGTTAAATCATTGTTTTGGTTAGTAACCGAGGCATTAATATGATTAGAAGCATAATCAATAATTTTTAAAGAAACATTATTCTTCCAAAGAAGACACAAACCACCTGCCAAACCTCTAGGGGGAACTAGAAAATAATTTTGAACATTTAAGTATTTCATTATGTTGTGTATTTCATATTATGTTGTTTAGTTTCTGAGAGGAATAGGATGTCAGGGTTTTCCTTGTTCAGAATGTCTAAAACGCTGTTTTTAGTCTCCAAATATCCTATACCTTGACAATTCCAAGCAATCATAATAATAAATTTCCAAAAGTAGGAAACCTCCGGATAGATAAATTTTCCCATGCCTAAACAAGTTGGTTGATTGTTTTGTCTATCATAATAATCTAATATTTCTATATACCACACATCATGATTCATAATTAAGCACCGAATTTTCAAAATTAACAAAATTTGGTGTAGTTTACTTACCTCCACCAACGGTTGTTCCTTTATCCCCATCATTTGAGCAGTTGTTGCTTTTACTGTTGTTTCCAATTCGTCATTCTGGGTCTCCTTTAATTTTAATTTCTTTGGTGTTTGTTCTTCAGTTGTTTCTTTTCGCTTTCTCTGGGAATACATTAGATCCTTAGTGTTTTCTTCCTTATTTTCTTCCGGATTTTTGTTTGTATCCTTGTTTACCTCCCTTGTACTTCTCGTCCATTGCCCTACTTTATGAAGTTTGGTTTTCCTCGGAGTGAAGAATTTCTCTTGATTTGGGAGGAAAGCAGTTAAGATTTGGTTTTGGAAAGGTTTGAAATATGGATGAATCGGATCATTTCCATAGACAGTTAGGTTTTGATAAAGAAACGGATGATTAATTTCTTGTGGTTTTCCTGCAGTAACAGTTGTCAATTTTCCCCCCTTTTTGGTTCCCAGTTATGCTCTCGATTTTTCCAAATAAGAAGAATAAGATTTTCGATCTCCTTTTTTCCTAGATTTAGTAATTGGGCTGGGCTTCAACCGGGCTCCACCCTTTTCCTTGTTGTTTCCAGGTGTTGTAGTCTTTTTTTTCACTAGCCAACCATTTTTATCAGGAGTTATAAGAATCAAATTTTTTGATGGTGTTACGGTTATCAGCTTACTTGTTGCACTTTGTTCACCAAAATGTTGATTTGTCTTTTCCTCCCTCGGAGAAAAATGTTTTTCACTCTCACTCGTTGTGCTTGATTCCCCAGCTTTGAATTTTAACAATGGTTTCGACCATGAGAAGGCCTTTTTGAGACTCTCTTTTTGTTTTTTTTTTCTTCTGGAAAACAACTTATGCAGTCTGTTTATAAGTTGCATTTGTATCTTTGTTGATTTCTTCAGTAAACCGGTCACAATTTGTTGTAGAGTGGTCTAGCCATCGACAGTGTTTACATAGCTTCAAATTGAACAACTTGTATGAAAATTCAAGCCATACAGACTTAGCAAACACATGTGGGTATACTTCTGAACCAAAAGGCAAAGAAATATTCACTTTGATATCCACCATACAATCCACATTTTTTTCATCCGAGTTTCTACCATAAGGAT
The DNA here is from genome assembly GCA_023529315.1 of Papaver bracteatum. Classification (NCBI taxonomy): domain Eukaryota; kingdom Viridiplantae; phylum Streptophyta; class Magnoliopsida; order Ranunculales; family Papaveraceae; genus Papaver; species Papaver bracteatum. Next base: position 49,223 of record JAJJWX010004737.1, on the reverse strand, counting down.
TTTTGTGAGAAATATACTTACCCGCCGGAGCACATATTTTGGTTAAGTCTTCTTTATTAATGAAGGCAATAGGAGTATTTTTGATGTGTAACCAAATTTTAGTTTTGTAGAAATTCTCCTCATCAATATACTGTGGACCTTTAATGGGACATTCAACTAGTACTATCAGTTTTCCTAGTAGGATCCAAGCTCCCCCTTGTTTCAACAAATGAAAATCTTCATCTTCTCTTAGGTGAAATACATAGAAATTCCTTCTCTTATCATACAGCTTAATTTGAACTCCTCCTTTTAGATCCCAGGTAAACTTTACTTCTTCTATTATTTTTGAGATTTAAAAGGAAGTCTTGCTACACAATCTCCCTATCACCGTATTTTTCCAATTTATAGGTTGAGGGATTCTGTTTTTGTTTGCGTTAAGGAACACTTTAGGAATAAAATTTGGTGGTAAAGTTTGAGTATTCTCCATCTATTTTGTCAGTTTCTCAATGGAGTTTTCAGAAGTAGTAACATTTTTTGGTTTAAAGATATTGAAAGGGTTTTGGTCTTCCATCGGAGAGATTAAGATGATTTTCTTGAAAAGAAGTGTCGCAACCACACAGGTATTCTTAGAATTAAGTTGATATAATACATAAACTGTTTTTGAAAGAAAATTTAATCCTTCCGGCTGTTTGAGACAAATCTTGGAGAGATAACCCAAGTTATGATAGTCTATCATAGGGGTAGGTAATCTAGAGCAAATTGATATGTAGATGGGTTTTGTTATCTTGTGCACCCATGCACAATATAAGGACCAATCATTGCATTGAAGAATGAATAATCTCACTCTCTATAGATGCAAATTTGAAAAATCTATAAACATTTGCATTCTTCAATGCAAATATGCATCTTCTCTCCTATTTTTTAATTGTATTTTGCAATTTTCAATGCAATGATTGGTCCTTATTTTGTGCATGGGTCCTATGTAGATACACTGTTTCATGCATTTGAAAAAAATATAGATGAGTACTTGTTATAGTCCAGAAGATAAAAATGGCACCACCCACAGTTATCAGATTGATTTGAGGTTGTAGGTGTTGACCTACAGAAAATTTTGCATAATTGCCTCGAAAATGAAAGTTGTGTATCTGTAATACTACAGTCTCTTCTAAAAGTTGATTTTGATAACTTAATAAGAGAGTGTCAGATTTACCTGATTCTATATCCATAATAATAAAAAATTTGAGATGTTTCCATTCTCTACATTTGAAAATGGTCAAAATCATTGTACTTCGGATTCAAAAAAAAAAAAAAAAAAAAACTCAGGACAGACCCAAAGAAAACTGTAGAGAATACTTACTGAAAAAAAAATAGCAAGATTAAGCAGACTGAACTAAATTAAGAAACCTAGTAGTTTTGGTAATGAGGGAGAATTAGGGGATGTTGAGTCGCGGGGCACAAATTTTCAGTCAAGTGCCACTTTCAGAGTCCTATAGGATATAGTACTATTCATTTGCAACAGATCGTCAGACATTGAATTAGCATCAGCTAATTGTTTGTTCATAACTATTGTTACTCAAAATCTGTTCCCAAAATGAATATGGTTTACCTCATTAAATGGAAAATGGAAGAAAATAACCAAGGATTTCAATTTTGGCTAACTACCTTGGAATATGAAAAACTTTGGGCTGGGTACGTTCATGCATCCCTTCCCAAATTGATGACACGCTTCCATATGGATGGAGCAGTTACCCAAGAGAATTCCAAAGGTCGGAATTTGAATGAACCTTCATTACTTAATTATCCATGCATACCTACAAGGATACATTGAACTATATATTATGCAATCTCAGATAGTATGCGAGTGAGAGAGAGAGAGAGAGAGAAGAAAATATCGGAACACCTCAGAGAAGCTCATACTACTCAGCTCTGAGATAAACAAGTAGAAAACTGGTTTCCAACTCTCAAAAAATTTGGTCAAGAAAGTACCAGATCAAAACGATCGCAGATGGATTCTTTATTTTCTTTAAAGAAAAATGGTGATGAAACAAGAGATATAAGCAGTTTAGTTACTCGAGTGTTTTCTTGGTCATTTGGTGATATTTTCAACCATGACCTTTACAAAAATAAGGTACGTATTCTCATCCGCATCAACGATAATCTCCCTTTTTTTTTTATTTTGCATATTATTGGCTGTTGAGTTGTTTTCAAAATTGGCAATAAGTTGTGCGCCTTAGTGAAATATCTTTCGAGGTTTATTACATTAGTATTCTCACATATCATTAGAGGGTTTTAAACGGATCCATTACAGTTTGATTTAAATATGTTCCTGACCTTTAAACACAACTTAGAAGCGCATGCATATCCTGCCCCAGCAAATCTTTTCTAGGATTTAAACGTTATCTGTCTCAACTTGTGTTTTAGATGCATGAATTAGGATGTGATAGTTGTGATGGTGTGGTGCATGTGTATAGAAGTGTTGGTTGTGCCAAAGCAGAAGATTGAAGAGGATGGGGGTGTTTATTTTTGAATCTTAACATTTGGTGTAAACTCTTTACAGTATTTGCATTTGTTGGATTTTTATGGTCAGTTAAAACTTGGTATTGTTACAGGTGAATAAGATCCCACAGACGTTTTTATCAGTGGAACAGTATTTGAATTCATTTCGTTATCCTCTTCTTGACGAGACACGAGCTGATTTGTCTTCAAATATGAAAAGCTTATATCAGGCACCGAAATGCAAAATACTATCTGTGAAGAAGCATAAAGATTACAATACACCCAAAAACTTGGTTTACAAAATGTTGTTTTTTGGTCAATCAACAAATCTCAATTCATTCAAATCAAAATAGTGATTACATGTTCGCTTACAAGATTAACAAAAACATCAAAAAATATCAAGATAATCAAAACCCTAATACAAATAAGGATATCAACTACAAGTAGATCGCGAAGATAAAGAGCGATAAACCGCAGAGATACCCAATTTTTGATTATGTAGAAGGGAAAGATGATGGTATAATCTGGAAATAATTCCGACCATTTGATTTGATTGTATTATTCTATGATAAGATATTCTCCTGAAAGGAAGGAGTGTTGAATCGAGAGAAGCAAGCCACGAACCAGCCATCAAAGATTGAAGAACTCGCCCCACAACGACGAAGAAAAATCGCCCCAAAACGGCGAAGAAACATGTCGAAAGACACAAGAAATGATGTAGATACATCTTATTCGATAACTATTATCTAAAACTAAAAAAGAAAAAGAAATCCTTGCTCATATCTGGTCTAAAAAAGACCAAATCTGAGCAAGAAAGATGAAACAACTCTTGGGGTTTTTTTTTTTTTTGTGAAGGGAGGAGAAAAGGAAGAAGAAAAAAAAGATTCCTCGATTTTTTTTTTTTTGCAAATGTTGTTGATGGATACTGGAACAGATAGTAAATATTGGACGTGTAAACGTCATGCCATAGCTGCCGTGTCTACTGCCATCACATGTACCAAGTCTTGCCGCAAATACATCGTCCGCAACAACCAAAAGCAAGTCTTCAGCTGAGTCCTAGTCTTTAGTTCCCATCTTTGTTGTAACAAATATGTAAACTGCCCTGTAATCTCGTTCTTATAGTTTAGGTTAGATTGAATACTTCTCTATATGTATGTATATAAATACGTAATGAAACAAATCAGTCTACACAATTGTGAGACTTCAAACTCATCTAGATTTATATTTTAAGATGGTATCCTTGTAGATCCTAGGAACCCTAATTCATTCTTCCGCTTCATCTCTGTCTATACCTATCTAGTTATTTTTTCTTTATATCACCAATCATGCCTGACTCAACTCAGTCCTCACCAAGTTCTCCAATTAACAACAAAAATCATGTTGAACCCAGCAACAACCGAATCCTAGATCCCTATATCATACATCCATTTGATAATCCCGCTACTGTTCTCTTTTCTCCATTGCTTCAGGTTGACAATTATGGAGCATGGGTACGTGGGATTAAGAAAGCATTGAATGCAAAAGGCAAGCTAGGATTTTTCGATGGTTCTTTAACGCCACCTAAAGACGATCTCACTCATCGTTGCTGGAAGCAGTTTGATGATTTGGTAGGAAGTTGGATCCTGAACTCTGTCCATCCAGATATACGGGCAAGTTATCTTTATGCAGCTTCATCGCATTCCATTTGGAAAGACTTACAGGTGAGGTTTTGCGTTTCAAATGCTCCAATTCTTTTCCGATTGAAATCTTCAATTGCGCCAATCAGGAAAGAATCAATGCATGTTTCACTTTAATACACCAAAATCAAAATGCTATGGGATCAGTATGATTCCTTGGTTGCTTCTACTGAAGCATGTATTTGTGGTGCTGGTAAGCACATGCTTGAGAGATTATAAAGGGACCGTGCTATGGAGTTCTTGCAGGGTCTTAATGATTGGTTCTCTAACCTCCGTAGTCAAATATTGACAATGGAACCATTCCCCACGGCACTGCGCATCTTCAATCTTGTCCAGCAGGAGGAAGAGCAGCAGCACATTACTGCGTCTCCAATGCCTTCGGTTGATGCACCTGCTCTCAGCTCTACTAGGAATTTTTCATCAACTTCTCGTACTCCAGGCCGTCAAAACAAACGTCAGCGTCCCCATTGTAATTATTGCAACAAACATGGTCACGTCAGGGACAAATGTTATCGTCTTCATGGCTTCCCTAACACCAACAACTCCTTGTCTCCAGCCAACACTACTATACCAACAGCTGCTGCTACTACAGCTATGCCAGTTGACATCGATGCTGCTCAACCATCCCTTCCATCCTTGTCCGCAGACCAATACGCGCGTCTTTTATCCCTCATCAACCCTCCAGCTGAGTCTTCACAAATGGATCCTCGTGCTAACTTCGCCGGTATGATTTTAAACACCTCTTTTGATCCTTGGTTTGTTGACAGTGGCGCTACTCACCACATTTGTAATTCTCTACAATATTTCACGTCTTATACTCCTATTCAAACCTTAATTAAAATGCAATTACCGGATGGTTCATTCTCCGTTGTCAAACATATTGGCGAAGTTGTCTTCTCACCAACTCTTAAGCTTTTGAATGTGCATCACATTCCAGATTTCAAATTTAATCTTATTTTTGTGAGCCAATTAACTCGCCAATCCAATTGTATCGCTTATTTCTTTGAAAATGTTTGTTTCTTTCAGGACCGAGTCACGAGACGAGTGATTGGTCAGGCTGATTTTTTATCCGGCTTAAATCATTTCCAAGTTCATCATCAAATGCCAATGACGCACAATGTCTTATGTAATAAAGCGTCATTAGATGTCTGGCATTACATGCTAGGTCATCCTAGATTAGAACGTTTTAAATTTCTATGTAAAAGTTTTGATTACATTAAGTCTAGTTCTTCTTTTTGTGATGTTTATCCTCTGGCAAAGCAGAGTCGTTTATCGTTTAATAAAAATTCAATTTCTTCTAAACGTTGTTTTGAATTAATCCATTGTGATATTTGGGGACCATTCTCAACCCCTTCTCTTACTGGTGCCCGTTATTTCTTAACAATTGTGGATGAATTTTCCAGGTGCACCTGGGTTTACCTCATGCATAACAAAAGTGACACTTTTAAGTTTCTTAAATTTTTCACAGCTTTTGTAACTACTCAATATTCACGACATATCACGTGTATTTCCACAGATAATTTTTTACCTCATTTACCAATACTACAACGAGTCCAGTCTGACAATGGGACTGAGTTTCTATCTTGTGACATACAAACTTGGTTCACTGACAAGGACATTCATCATCAGCGCAGTTGTGTATCTACCCATCAACAGAATGGGGTGGTGGAGCGTAAACATCGTCACTTACTTAGTGTGGCTAGAGCATTAAGATTTAAAGAAAATTTTCCTATCGCTTACTGGGGTGAGTGCATCTTAACATCAACTTATTTAATTAATAAGATGCCAACTCCAATTCTTTCTCATAAAACTCCACATGAATTTCTATTGGGACAATGACCAAATTATCGCAACTTGAGAGTTTTTGGTTGCTTGTGTTATGCTCACAACACAAACATTGCTTCTAAATTCGACCAAAGAGCAATCCCTGAAATTTTTCTTGGCTATCCAAATCATCACAAAGGTTATATTATTCTAAATATTGAAACTAAAAATACCTTTGTATCCAGGGATGTTGTTTTTCATGAGCATCGTTTTCCATTTAAAGATGCTAACATTCCTAGCAATGATTTTTTGTATTCTCACCCACAGGACGAAATCTATTATGATGATTATACGAATTCATCACCTGTTTTACACTCCACTAATTCTCAAACACCTGCACGGAATGATCGTACTTCCACAGATGAGTTTCCTAATGCTGACAGTTCTACATCCAAGTCTCCACCGGCACGTACACAGCTGACCTCTCCAGACAGCTCTCCCTCGAAGCGTACACATCTGAGCTCTCCTGAAAGTTCTTCATCGGCACGTACACTGCTGCCTTCTACTGAAAGTCCATTATTGCTACGAACATTTGTGAGTTCCTCTGACGTCAGTTCTACAACTGAGGTACCTATTTCAACTATTCAAGTAAATCCTCCAATTACAGTTGATAATTCTACTCACATTAGGCGATCTTCTAGAGAATGTCATCGTTCGTCCCATCTCAAGGATTACATTTGCTCAATTAATCAATGTACATCCAAGTCTCCATATCCTCTTATGGATTATATCTCTTTTGATAAATTCACTCCGCAGCATCGTGCATTTTTATCCTCTGTTATCACTAACGATGAACCTCGTAATTTTACAGAGGCTATTAAACTTCCTTTCTGGCGTGATGCCATAGTCACAGAGCATACGGCTTTACAAAACAATGACACTTTCACCACTACTCATCTTCCTCCGAGAAAAACAACCATTGGCTGTAAATGGGTTTTTAAAATCAAGTATCGCCCGGATGGTAAAATTGAACGTCATAAAGCCCGTCTTGTTGCTAAAGGATATACACAACAAGAGGGAATTGATTATCACGACACTTTTTCTCCATTTGCGAAACTAGTTTCTGTTCGTGTTTTGCTATCCGTCGCTGCAATTAATAATTGTCCTCTTCATCAATTGGATGTTAATAATTCTTTTTTACAAGGTGATGTTCAAGAAGAAATCTACATGAAACTACCTCCAGGTTTTCAGAAAAAGGGAGATAACCGTGTTTACAGATTAAACAAATCCTTATATGGCCTCAAGCAAGCCTCTCGTCAATGGTTTTCTAAATTTTCAGCAGCATTAATAAATGAAGGATTTGTTCAATCACGTGCTGACTATTCACTTTTTATTTTTCATTCGGGAATGATATCTATTTATGTTTTGGTTTATGTCGATGATATTATTATTACAGGTAATAATGACTTGGCTATTCAGAACCTCAAACACAAACTGGAATCAAAGTTTTCACTCAAGAATCTTGGTCGTTTACAGTATTTTCTAGGCATTGAAGTTTCTCGTTCTCCCAAAGGTATCTTTCTTTGTCAACGAAAATATATTCTTGATATTGTTCAAGACTCTGGTCTTTTGGGTGCTAAGGTTTCTCCTTCTCCTATGGAACAACACCTTAAGCTTCTTCCAACTTCAGGAGCTCCTCTCCATGATCCTAGTATTTACCGTCGCCTAATTGGACGCTTACTTTATCTCCAGGTGACTCGTCCGGATATCACATATTCCGTTAATTATCTTAGTCAATTCATGCAACAACCTTGCTCCGGTCATTTGGAGGCTGCTCATCGCATAGTTCGATATCTTAAAGGAACTGTGTCTCATGGCATTTTTGTTTCTGCAAGTAGCTCACTTTACCTTGCTGGTTATACTGATTCTGATTGGGCGGGCTGTCCAACTACTCGACGCTCCACAACAGGATATTTCACAATGCTAGGGAACAGTCCTATTTCTTGGAAATCTAAGAAACAACCAACGATTTCCTTATCCTCTGCTGAGGCAGAATACCGAGCTCTCGCAAGGTTAACTTCTGAACTTCAATGGCTACATTATTTGTTTACTGATCTTCGTATTCATATTCCGAAACCCATTCCAGTCTATTGTGACAATAAGGATGCTATTCATATCTCTGAAAATCTAGTTTTTCATGAACGGACAAAGCACATTGAAATTGATTGTTATTTTGTTCGTGAGAAACCACTATCTGGTCTTATAAAACCAACTTATATCTCATCTGCTGCCCATCTTGCTGATTTATTTACCAAGCCACTAGGAGTGGATCAGTTTAAATGACTTGTAAGCAAGTTGGGCGTTCAGCCTCAGGATCCTCCCGCTCCAACTTGAGGGGGGGTATTGGACGTGTAAACGTCATGCCACAGCCTCCGTGTCTACTTCCATCACCTGTACCAAGTCTTGCCGCAAATACATCGTCCGCAACAACCAAAGGCAAGTCTTCAGCTGAGTCCTAGTCTTTAGTTCCCATCTTTGTTGTAACAAATATGTAAACTTCCCTGTAATCTCGTTCTTATAGTTTAGGTTAGATTGAATACTTCTCTATATGTATGTATATAAATACGTAATGAAACAAATCAGTCTACACAATTTTGAGACTTCAAACTCATCTAGATTTATATTTTAAGATTAAATCTAAGAAGGAAGCATACAAGCCTCAAGCTTCTGACTTAATTGCTTTCTCAGATGTGAGGCCTGAAAATGTCAAGGGCTTCACTCGAATTTCATATATTCCTTCTATGATTTTAAATTTGGATGGTGACACATCTAAACCTTGTTCAGTAGAAGTTCTGGCATCAAAGCCCATTACAAAGGGTTGTCCTCTTTTTGCTGTATTTCTTATAAATGTAACAACAAATCTTCGTATATGGAGAGCATTAAGTGGCGAAAGAAATGGAGATATTATACAGAAGGTTTTGCGAGCAAATTCCCAGGTTAGGCTTATTACTTTGAGTTGGTTTTCATTTTTTATGTCAGAATGTAAATACTCTTTTAGACATGCTTTATGTGCACTGCATAATCTAAAGAAATGAAGTTACCAGAACATGATTTAAAACCTTCTTTAAAATCCAATATAGACCACCCTTTGAATATTGACATCTCTTACATGGATTTTTCATGTTCTTTTGATAGATTGGAAATGACTGTGGAGTCTGTTCTCATCAAGAACCTGAAATGATACTAAGTAATGGCCTGGTCTCGTTCGATCTTAATGAATCTCAACTTCATGCAGTGTTGCGCTCTATAGCTACAAGTTCTTGCTGTCACAAAAAATTCCGTGAAACTTATTTGGGCCCTCCTGGAACTGGGAAAACAAAGACGATTGGTGTACTTCTAAGCAATGTAATCGATTTCGTATCTCGGACTGTCTCGGCTGGGTCCGAGATACCGAGACACACCTTTCTCGCCGAGATGGCCGGATGGAATTTCGGAGTGAACATAAGAGTCAGAGACGTGAAGATTCTTACTTCTGAAGATATTTGTAAAGAACAATAGAGTCAGATACGTGTCAAGCTTGCCTACTCAACTCTCATGCACCCGCCGCACATGTACACGTTTTGGGAATACACTATGGATCTCTCTATAAACAGCCACGTCACATTTTGATGTTTAGTTATATATCTTACGAAAAAAATTTGATTAGTCTTTCAATCATGCTAAAAATCCTCTCATGGATTCTGAATGTTTCTTCCCATATCGCTTGGATGTGGGTATTTCAACAAGTTTGCACAGTATATATACAAACTAGGATTTATTTGTTTGTCGTTTCTTTTGAATTACTAAATGATGTACTGTAATTCATCAATTCAGGGTTTTGGTTTTTTTATGATGAGATTGACTATGTTCAGTAATTAATTTGCTTTATCCATTGTTACTCTTTTCTGTTTTGTTTTCTTAGAATTTTGATTCTTTTCACCAATTGATCTTATAACGGATGAAAATTGAAGAGCTTCAATGAATTAGACAGAAACCATGAAACTGTTTAACCAAAAGAAAAGAAAAAAAATGAGATTTCGGCCGAACTTTTAGCCGAAATGGAACTATTCCGGCGGGTTTTCCGGAGGAAATTCGGTTTGGCGAGAATACTAATATCGGCTACTCTACCACCGAAAACGAAAAAATCGCCGGAATCTCGGCCGAAATGGCCGAGATCGACTACATTGCTTCTAAGTGCATTACTAAAATTAAAATGTAAAACACTGACATGCGCTCCAAGTTCCAACTAATACTGCAGTTGTGGAAGTTGTTGGAAAATAAGTTTTTTTATGTGAATAAAAATTGATAATAAAACGGTTTTCCAAAAATAAAAAAACTTCTTCCAAATTTATCTCTTAGTTTTTATGTGATAAGTTTTACCTTATATATTTTGGATTTGGGTTAGGGTTTGACATAAGATGAACCTCTCTTCCCTTGCCATCCATGAAGAGAACTTCTTCTTCGTCTTCTATGTTTGATACAAGGGTTTAGGTGCTAACTTTTCGTGAGTTTTCCGTTGCCAAGTTCTAGAAGGACAAGTTTGAATGTGCTATTCAAATTTGTTAAGATTGTTTTATCTTGGAGGAAGATGTACCTGTAGGGCTATAGCACCATTTTTTCAGAGTGTAGCCGGGCATTCTTGTCTTAAGGACAACATGTTGAACATGTGACTCAATCTACCATTACCAGTTTCTTTTGTCTATGGTGTTTAACAGGGATCGATGATTCAAGACATCGACAATCTTTCCGGATATGGGAGACACACAAAATATGAGATAAGTATATTCCTTGTACTAATTTGTTTGAATTATTATCGTTTTTTAATTGTTATCCCCAACAATCTTAAGACAAGAATATTTTTTACAATAACAATTAACAATAACGGAATCGGGTTTAATAACTAGGACCAGTAAAGCTGAGTGTCGGTCTTAATTTTTATAAATCTAAAGATCTATGAACCCTAAGAAGAAAAGATCCTTGCCACGTTTCTATATACGTACAGGGTAATTATCATCTCGTTATTGGTGGGAATTTTAATAGAGATCGAGCATCTCCTGCATCCTTGATTTGAAGCTTTATTATCTACGTGTTGTAAATTGACTATGAATTAGTATCTAGTCTACTGGATGGGAATTAATTCCTAATCACAATTGATATCTCCAGACATGTGATGCAATGTTTGTTTAGAGATTATTTATCTCTGAATTCCTTTTTAAACCCAATCTATCAAACGTGTTAGTAGGTGATAGGATCAAACGTAAATTTATGTCAAGTAGGTGTCCTATACCTTGTCTGTGAGGACTTGTTATCATACAATTTGAAACCGTAAAATTTGTTTTTGTATGGTATGTCATAAAGTTTCCTGACAGTTTTCATGATCTAAGAGGAGAAGAAAGGGTTTGATAGGCGGGTCAACTGATAATGTTCGAGCATTTATCAGTTATCCTGTGTTCGATTCTTTAGGTATGTCATAAAGTTTCTGACAGTTTTCATGATATTATTTGATAGGCGGGTCAACTGATAATGTTCGAGCATTTATCAGTTATCCTGTGTTCGATTCTTTAGTTAGCAGAAAGCTATCACATGTTTGGTATCTTCTCAAGTGTATTAATATTTCGACTTGATACTTTGGAGAAAGAGATGACAGAATTGAGCTATCGTCTGGTCCAATATCTACACGAGGGTATGGACGTTCCGACTTGATACGCATGCTAAGGAGATGCTAAGGAGATGACAAGGAGATACCGGAATCAACTGGCCTTTGCGAAAGGAGTAGGTCATTGAGTTCATTTCATCTGGATGACTATGCTAAGTTACAAATCTGTGGTCCTCCAACTGCCAAGCAACAATCTTACTTCAAAGACAATCAGGTGGTCAAATGGGTTGTGGACAAGAAATTTTGGAAATGCAATACGGGTTGCAATACGGGTTGTGGACAAGAAATTTTGTGAGGTTGAATGCACTTGTGGGGTACAACCATGGATCTTGTGGCAATGAATGTAGGTTGATTAATTTTCCTGAGCAACCGATGGATTTTTCAGGAAATGTATTTAAGTTATTGTCTAGGGGAATCAGAAGGATTGATCTTTTATGCCGTAGCCAAATATACATAGAATACTTTGAGTGTTTGGGTACTTGAGGATAATAACTAGTATTTGTTGCACAAGGATATTAAATTTTATGGTGAATTAACATAAATGGACTTTTTGTTGATTGGAGAAGCAAGTATAGGTGATTTGATTAGAGAAATTCAGGTTTTAGGTTTTAGTCCTGATGACAAAAATGTGGTTATATTCGCCTACAAGAAGCACATTTGGGCGTACAACGTCAAAACCCGGGGATATGAACAACTTTGTCATCCTTCTTTCCTGGTTAGCAATCTTTCAGGTCCTCATCTGGGTATTTAACATTTTCTTTAAAGCCATTGCCTACAATAATTTCACCAGTCTCTTGGGAAGACAGTCTTTTTCACATGTTTTCAAATGTATTAAATGTTGTTGTTGATGTTATTTTTCTATTTCTATAATTCATTTTTGAAGAATAATTGTTTCACCAGAACTCTTTACTTCCTCTCTCTTCTCTCTGTTTTTGTAAACGTTTTCTCTATGATCCTTTGGATTTGAAAAATTACATTAGCATCCGATTCATTGGTTTTCTATCTCCACTTATCATCCAAATTAGTTTCATCCTTTCCCTTGCTATCAATAAGTTACATGCATAATGGTCGAATCATTCAATTTAGCAGTTGTACTCTTTTTCTCTGAATAGATAGCAGTTTGTGTTAGGTTTTGAACAAATCTATTGCTTCAAAATTTCCACCTTTCATCTAATGGAATCCTAGGTTTTATCTTTCTTGAACTTCTATGCGGTAAGCTCAGGGTCAGAGCAAGCCCATTGCAAGGGTGTATTTGCACCCTGCCCAGCTAGCTCCAAAGCCTATTATAAGCCTATCAAAAAACAAATTTACCATATACAAGCCTAATTTTGCTTATTTGTACCCTAAAGTAAAAAAATATTGGCTCCATCCCTGGGTAAGGTGCTTTGATTTCTGCAAGAGAGTTGTATCATCCAGAGCTTGGAAGTTGATGTTGACCTTGTGCAACTCGTTTCCCCAATTCAAAGATGGTTCATCTCCTCTTCTTGCTTTGCATTCTCCACTGGTTTCCACTGTTTCCAATATGGTCTTTGATGCATTGTCGGGACTTGGAAAAGAGAAAAACTAACGGCCAGAACATCGTATACACGTGAGTTCCATAAATAAATACAACTCTTGAGGGCATTAATGTCTTATTTTATTTCTACCTTTTTATTATCCTTTCTTTCTTTTCTCCCTTCAGTCATCTTCATAGTGAGAAGACAAAACTAGAAAAGAAATTGGAATTGGATTGATGCCCTAATTCTTCTCTGAAATTGAATAACAAATTCAACAAACAATGAAGAAGAATATGATGAATAATAATCAACAAACAGATGATGTTTGGTTTGAAATCTTTCTTCATCTTCCTCTTGAATCAATCTTCAAATTCAAGTGTATTTCCAACGTATGGTGTTCTACTCTCTCAGGCCCTAGTTTCATTAATCAGTGGTATAAACTCAACATTTCTTCACTCCCATGGGGATTAGTTAGTTTTGCTTCTTCAGTAGAAGATCATTCCCCTGATAGTCACAAATTAGGAAGAGGATTTGCAATTGCATATCCTAATTCACATTTTCAGTTTGCATATTATCATCAGACTGGCTTCTCTTTTGGGTTTCTAAATACAAATTTCCCAGGTATGAATGAAGACCATCAAAGGAAAAACTTATACCCACTGGTTCAAGTAATGGGTTGGTTCTTTGCTATCCAAAAAACTCTTCTAATCGGAGGATTTATTATGTTTGTAATCCACTCACCCAAAAATGGGTTTCACTCCCTCCAATACCGCCACTAGCACTAGTTCCTGGGGTTGAGTCTTTGACAAGTTTCACGTGTAATGATGAAGGCTTCTATGTTAAGTTGTTAGTCATGTTTAGTAGTCAAGTCAGTTAATCGAGTCTCTAGCATTGAATAAGCCCTATTGTTCAGGGTTTTAGTTATTGATTGAGTCTGTCAGGTAAGTTACAAGTAACTCCACTACTTAGTCGTGTCTTTCTTTGATCTTATTTTCTAGTTCTTGAAAGGATATTTAAAATCCAATCTCAGTTCTGCTTTGAATAACAACGATAGTATTACTTTCAATATTTCGGGTCTCTAGATTTGGTATCACGAGCCAGCTTGAGCTGGTGTGTGTGAGAAAACAACAGTTTTTCTCTTGAATGTGAGTGTTTTTTGAGTGTGGAGAAAGGAGCAGCAGCTTTCCAATTGAGTGAGACAATTAATAATGACCACAGAAAGCAGTTTTGTACAACCATCAATTCCAAAGTTTGATGGGTTTTATGACCATTGGTCCATGTTGATGGAGAATTTTATGAGATCGAAAGAATATTGGGGTATTGTAGAGGAAGGGATTCCAACTGCAGCAGAAAGAGCAAAAACAATAGATGCACAATTGAAGGAGATCAGTGACGCAAAGCTGAAAGATCTGAGGGCAGAGAACTACTTGTTCCAGGCTATTGACAGAACCGTCTTACAAATAATTCTTGACACTGGATCTGCCAAATCCATTTGGGACTCAATGAAGAAGAAGTATCAAGGATCATATCGCATTCAGCGTGCACAATTACAGGCCCTCAAGAGAGATTTTGAGGTGCTTAACATGAAGGAAGGAGAATCGGTGAATGGTTATTTCTCTCGCACATTAACCATTGTCAATAAGATGCGACAGCACAAAGTCAAGGTTAGTAAAGAAGATGTTGTTGAAAAAAATTTAAGATCCATGACTCCAAATTTTGCTTATGAAGTTTTCTCAATTAAGGAATCAAAGGATCTCAGTACTCTTTCAATTGATGAACTCCAAAGTAACTTGTTGGTTCATGAACAACGTATGGATGCACATGTTGAAGAAGAACATGCTCTAAAAGTTACATATGGTGAATCCTCAATAGGAAGTGGACGTTGTGGGTTTAGTGGTCGAGAAAGAGGACGAGGACGATACAACTTTGATAAATCTGCAATTGAATATTTTGGGTGCCACAATCTTGGACACTTCCAGTATGAATGTCCACACAAGACTGAAGAGAAGGCACACTATGTCGAGACAGGAGAAGAGATGTTGTTGATGTCCTATACAGATGAAGCAGTAAAGGATCATGATGAGGTATGCATGTGGTATCTCGATTCTGGTTGTAGTAATCACATGTGCGTCAAGAAGGAGCTATTCTCAACCATGGATGCAGATTTCAGAGAGACAGTGAAGTTGGGAGACAATTCAAGAATGAAAGTAATGGGAAGAGGAAGTGTTGTAATGATGGTAAATAGTATAACGCAGGTTATCACAGGTGTGTTCTATGTTCCGGATTTGACAAATAATCTGCTGAGCATTGGACAACTTGCTGATGAGGGTCTGAGAATAGTGATTGAACAAGGAAGATGCGAGATATATCATCCACATAGGGGTATGATCACGTAGATTTTAATGTCTTCCAATCGAATGTTCAAGCTATATGCAAACGTAAAGTGTAAAGAGCAGATGTGTTTTTCTATTACTGAAGATGTAGCTCAACTATGGCATCGACGATATGGTTATCTGAATCGTAAAGGTCTGATAACATTGCAACAGAAGGGGATGGTGAATGGTTTACCTATACTTGGGACATGACAAAGGTGTGTGAAGTATGTCTACTTGGAAAAAAACACAGGTTGCCTTTTCAGAGAGCAACCACATGGAGAGCAACACAAGTTATGCAGCTCGTACATGCAAATATATGCGGCCCTATCAAGCCTATATCCAACAGTGGCAAGAGGTACATCATTACTTTTATAGATGATTTTAGTCGTAATACATGGATATAATTTCTTGTTCACATGTCAGAAGATTATGATACTTTTAAGATGTTTAAGAATCGCGTTGAGATGGAAAAAGGCATGCCTATTAAGGTTATTCGTACTGATCGTGGAGGGGAATTCACCCTAAATGAGTTTAATAAGTTTTGCAGTGACAATGGCATCCAAAGACCACTCACATCCGCATACACTCCATAACAGAACGGTGTTGCATAAAGGAAGAATCGAACTATTATGAATATGGTTCGTAGTATGCTTGTTGAGAAGCAAATTCCCAAAAAAAATTGGGCGGAAGAAGTAAATTGGGCAATACATGTGCTGAATCGGAGTCCTACAGTTGTTGTGAAGAACAAAACTCCAGAGGAAGCGTGGGATGGAGTTAAACCATCAGTACATTACTTTCGAATCTTTGGATGCATCTCTTATGCTCATGTACCTGATGGTAAGCGCACTAAACTCGACAACAAAAGCATAAAATGTGTTCTTCTTGGAGTCAGTGAAGAATCAAAGGCTTATCGCTTATATGAACCAATCTCACATAGAATTATCGTATGTCGAGATGTTGTCTTTGAAGAAGATGGTGGTTTGCAGTGGGATAAGGAATATGAGCAAGATGTTCTGGTTGACTTAGAATAGGAAGACAAACAAGATGATGTAGATGTTGCAGCTGATGGAGGTACATCTATTGAAACATGAAACTCATCATTAGCTATAGAAGAAGAACCAGCACCTGAGGAATCCCAACTGACTTCAGCTTCACATCAGAATGTTGCGACAAGTTCAACTGAAATCTCACCATCACCAGTTGCACAAGGAAGAGAAAAAAGACAACCTGCACGGATGAGAGACTATACAAGTGGAGAAGGACTCTCAGACAAAGAAGAAGATACGCCATTCTTTGCGATGATGGCAATCTCAACAGATCCAGTTTGATTTGAAGATGTTGTAAGGAGTGCGTCATGTAGGTTATCCATGGATGCTGAATTTACAGCCATAGAGAAGAACAACACTTGGGAATTAGTCAATTTTCCTTCTGGTGCAAAGAAGGTAGTGGTGAAATGGGTTTATAAGACAAAACTCAATGAACATGGTGACGTAGAAAAACTTAAAGCGCGACTAGTGGCAAAAGGATACACTCAAGAATTTTGTGTAGACTATACTGAAGTATTTGCACCAGTGGCACATCTGGAGACAGTGCGTTTGGTAATTTCTCTAGCTGCTCAGAGAGAATGGAGCATATACCAACCTGATGTGAAGTCGGCCTTTCTGCACGGTGAACTCAGTGAAGAGGTGTTTGTTGCTCAACCTTCTGGATACCAGATAAAATGTGAAGAAGAAAAGGTTTACAAGTTGAATAAGGTCTTCTATGGACTCAAACAAGCTCCACGAGCTTGGTACAGTCGCATTGAGTCCTACTTTGCCAAAGAAGGGTTTGTGAAGTGTCCATATGAACACACACTTTTTATCAAAGTGGGAGAGGCAGGTAAGATTTTGATTGTGTGTGTTTACGTTGATGACCTTATATTCACTGGAAATGATGACATATTTTTTGATGAGTTTATGACTGATCTTGGCAAAATCAGTTATTTTCTTGGTATAGAAGTAATGCAGAAAGCCGATGGATATTTCATCTGTCATAAGTAATATACAGAAGAAATACTTGAGAAATTTGGGATGGTTGGTTGCAACTCAGTCCTTAATCCAATTGTTCCAGATTCTCAACTTCACAAAGATGAGCAAGGGATAAGGGCTGATAGCTGTCAATACAAACAACTGATTGGGAGTCTCATGTATATTACATCCACACGGCCTGATGTTATGTTCATGGTAAGTCGTTTGAGAAGATTTATGGATTGTCCAACTGAACTTCATTACAATGCATCCAAGAGAGTTCTGCGATATTTGAAAGGGACAATAGATTATGGTATTCTCTACAAGAAGGTAGGAGATGGGAACTTAGAAATATACACGGATAGTGACGTGGATGATCGCAAGAGCATATCAGGTTATGCCTTTATAATGAGTTATGGAGGTGTGACTTGGTTATCGAAGAAGCAGGCTATAGTTACTTTATGTACAACTGAGGCAGAGTTTGTTGCAGTTGTTGCCACTGCAGCACAAGAAGTATGGTTACGGAGAATCTTGGAGTATTTAAACCAAATGCAAAGTAATGAGCATACAATTATTCTCTGTGATAATAGTTCAACTATTTCCTTGTCAAGAAATCATGTTCTACATGGTCGATGTAAGCATATAGATGTCAGGTTTCACTTTCTTCGTGATCTTACAAATAATGGTGTTATCAAACTAGTTCACTGCGCCAGTCAAGATCAAGTTGCAGATATAATGAAGAAGCCACTAAATTTGAATACCTTTGTAAGGCTTAGAGGTTTGATGGGAATGTGTTATGAAGCAATACTAAACTGAATTCCAGGTTTCAGTTTAAGGGAGGAAATGTTAAGTTGTTAGTCGTGTTTACTAGTCAAGTCAGTTAATCGAGTCTCTAGCATTGAATAAGCCCCATTGTTCAGGGTTTTAGTTGTTGATTGAGTCTGTCAGGTGAGTTTCCAGTAACTCCACTACTTAGTCGTGTCTTTCTTTGATCCTATTTTCTAGTTCTTGTAAGGCTATTTAAAAGCCAATCTCAGTTCTACTTTGAATAACAATGATAGTATTACTTTCAATATTTCTGGTCTCTAGATTCTCATCATTACTCCTTTCGACCAGTTTTAAGGTTATCCGTATATCAAAGTTTGAAGCTACAGCGAAAGAATTTAAAGTTGTAATATTTTCTTCTGGTTTGGGTTAATGGAATATCATTGATGTTGCATGTCAAGGAGATGTTACTTGTAATTTCTCCAACTATGACAATCTTATAACTCATAACGGTGTTTTCTACTGGTTTCAAAAGATGAGTCGCCAACATTCTAGCGGTCAGTCTGAATGGCAATGAATGTAGGTTGATCAATTTTCTTGACGGGGCAATGGATGGTGATATTAATTTACGTCAGTGTCTCGGTGAATCAGAAGGATTGATTTGTTATTCTATAGTCGAGGAAAAGTGGAGGAGTTTGAGTGTTTGGGTGCTCGGAGAAGACTGGAGTTTGTTGTGCAAGGATGATAAGTTTGATATTATGTTAGCGGGAATGTAGTCTTTGCTGACTGGATAAATATGTAAGATTGGTTTCATTAAAAAACTTAAGATTTTGGGTTTCAATCCATTTGACAAGGACGTGGTTATACTCGGTTACGACACCTACATTTCGTCCTATAACACCATAACCAAGGGATATGAACAACTCCTTCGTCCTACAATGAATTTATTAACTTTTACCATAAAGCCAAGGCCGACAGTACTAACACCAGTCTCTTGGTGAGACACTTCAATGCTGGGTTTTCAAATATGAAAGTGAGACTGAAGATGTCTATTGTCATATATATCTTGTTTCAACTGATGCTTACAGAGTGTAGTAGTTTGTGTTACATTCAATTAAGCTGACTATTAGTCTATGACTATTCAACTGAAACAAAACATTGGGGTTACAGATACATTAGCAGAAAGGGACTTCCACTTGCTTGGGAATGCTTCGCTGTTAAGTTTTAGTCCATCCAATTTTATTTTTGTAAGTTTTATCTATGATATGTGCTGTATTAACCTTATTTTCTTTCTTCTCTGGTACCCCCTTTTTGAATGATTATTTTTGTTTATTAGCCTCTTGTTAAACTAATTAGGGTGTACAAAAAAGGTTAGAGGTTTCCGATTTATCAGTTAAATTTTCTTATGAACATCATATATAAGCATACTTGTTTCAAAAAACCCTTTATCAGAAGTCAAACTTGGTTCATACATACTGCAGTTTGTCAGGTATATTCCTATTTTTGACCATCCTACAAAAGTATTTTTAGGACTAAAAATGAAGACTGATTTTAGATTAAATTGAACGAACGCATAATCTTGATGTGGAGTGCAGTAAAATAGATTCACCAACCTTAAATTCTATGGTTCAGTAAATCAATGAAATTGTCTCTTTTGATGATTAAGTTAGACGGGACTATGTATCTCGCTTGTTCTGAGGTGTCGTAGTGATTGTGGAGATGGTCAAATCATGAGCCACATGTCTACAGTCTTATTTTAGATGTTTTAAGGAGTATCATGAGTCAGAATATGTGATTGGCAGGGGATCGGATATACTGCAACGAATCTTTTGGCAGGTAAGCACAGTTGCTTGAATACGAAGCTCTTTGTTGCAAATTTTTATTGAATGAATGGAGCAAACACGTATGTATACTTACTAACTCAGTTCTAACATGCTTTTTTTCTTGGGTATAAAGATTCACTTGAAATAGATTTATCACATTTAGTGCACGGATAATAGAATGTGTTTTTCTTCAAATAGAGA
The DNA here is from genome assembly GCA_023529315.1 of Papaver bracteatum. Taxonomy (NCBI): domain Eukaryota; kingdom Viridiplantae; phylum Streptophyta; class Magnoliopsida; order Ranunculales; family Papaveraceae; genus Papaver; species Papaver bracteatum. Next base: position 28,947 of record JAJJWX010004737.1, on the reverse strand, counting down.
AACAATATGAAGATATATTTCAGTTTATGATGGTCTACCCAACTACTAGAGGTATGGTTGTCCATGATAATGCTGGAAACGTAGTTGTTTTGTTGCTTGACCATTCTTTAGTCCTTAACTCCTTATGCATATGAATTTATTTACGTTGATTGTTAACCAATGAAACCTTTCTTTATAGTACTGTTCTGCATTGAAGAATAAACTTGCTAGGTGGAGGATTTGTTCCCGGTAGGAAAAATATATATTCCCAAATCTTATATTGTTTGCATTAACTTTTATGTTATTTGTCTCTTTTGGAGATTTAGGTAAATTGACAATCCTTCTAAAGTATATCTCTTTGAACATCTCTGAATTTAGTAAAGTCGCTATGGATTATAATGTAATAGAATATTTGAAAGGCAGGGTAATGAATATACTGTATCTACACTTAATGAATCTGTTGACAGGGCTATGTTCCTTATTCCCATTTCCTTTTCTCTGTTTGTGTTATGCATTATGTGTTAGATTGTTTGTGTAATGGTGCTTTTGGGTGTTCCTTGCTCGAGTATACTGTATCTACCCTCAGACTGGCATTTCTTATCAGGATCTGGTGATAATCTTATCTATTACAGTCGTTAGAACAACAATCACAGTCAATGTCTAGGTGACTGGAAAATAGAGGTTTATCAGTTGTTCAAGAGTTGAGAAAATATTCCGGACTTTGAGCATTTGTTGCTTCTCTAGGACTGGTTTCTTCTTTTCTGCGATATAAAGATATTTACCATCTCTCGTAACAGTAAATAGTTGAATGGAGTCGATACTTTGGTTAGGACATACAGATGCTTAAGGAGTCTTATTTTAGATGTCTCTCATGTTTTAGCATTTTAGGGAGTGTGATGCATTAAAATATTTTACTTGGCTTTAATTTTTATGCAAGTAGAATTATTATTTTTCTTCTAACTTGATGAAGAAAATTGAGATTATTTTCCTATCTCTGCAAATGAAATAGATCTAAATATTTAAGCACCTCGAACAAGCTCCCTACACCAATGTCCATAGATGCACTTCATGAATCTGTTGGCAGAGAAATACGCAATTGCTTGAATAATTTACTTAGATAACTCCCATTCCCCCTTGTTTTTATATTTTTGGCTTGGTTCCCACCAAGTCATGCTGCATAATCCTATGTCCGCAAGAGGGCATGTGCAGCAACGTAACGCGTCACTTTATTAAACTTCTATCTCAAACTTTTTATATAACAAAATCTAATGTAGTAAAATCCAAATTCTATTTCCGGAACAGTTCTCATAAGAAACTTGAAGAATTTGTTACGCTGTATCCAAATATACAAAGAACACTTTGAGTGCTTGGGTACTTGAGGATAATAACTGGTATTGTTGCAAAAGGATATCAAAATCTATGATGAGTTAGCACAAATGGACTTTTTGTTGATTGGAGAAGCAAGTACGACTGATTTGATTAGAAAAATTCAGGTTTTAGGTTATATTCGCCTATAAGAAACACATTTGGGCTTACAATATCAGAACCAGGGGATATGAACAACTTTGTTATCCTTGTTTCCTGGGTAGCAATCTTTCAGGTCCTTATCTGGGTATGTTAACATTTTCTTTAAACATTCATACAATCCGCCACAAAATCATTACCTTCTTCTTCTGCACCTTCTTTCCAAGTTTAACAACTAGATAAGCTTTTTATATCTGCGGTACCATGACACTGTAAGAAAAAATCCTCAAGGAATCTGGAGCCACCCAAACAAATAGTGGCAATGAAAGAAAGAATAGTTAAACTTATACCCCTCAAACTGTCGTAAAACCTGAATTTTGGGTTTATATATCTGTATATTTTAACAGCATTCTTGTTCAAAGTTTGACATTTATATTTATTAGTATATCATATGATGACTATAACATTGAACGTTTACTTTGAATGAGATGAAGTTACAAAGCAACATTATCAAGTAAAAAGTAAGCAGTTGCAAACCATGTGGTTCTCCCTTCTCCCTAATTAATTAATCCCTGTCTTGTTACCTTGTTTTTGATTTGATTGTGATAACATGTGCCTGTGAAGCAGTGAAAAACCTTTAGAAGAATTGTGCGCTAAATGGTTTTGCTTCATAACGCCGTTTGATCAATATTGTAAAAGTTTTTCTTTAAAATAAATTGAATTGAAATAAAATTACTAGTATCTTTTTTAAACAAATTATTAGTCCTATAACCTCCTCCTACTAAGATGAAAGATGCAATTTCAGTTGCTTTCGTCGTCGGACTCATAGCTTTTCAATGGCTGGAGTCCTTCAGTGCTTACGGTTTTATCTTTGGCTTTAGGCTCCGATACATCTTGATTATTAACTTCTTCTCTTGCTTTACCTTTTTCCAAAGTAGTTGGTGCAACAAGACGCTTCTTCTTGACTGATATTTTAACAGTAGAAGATTTGTAGATGAACTTTGGCTTGTTTGGATCCTCACATCCCCCAGATTTCGCCTTTTTATAGCAATTTTCAACAATAATGTGCTTTCTCTTCAAACCACCACTTGAAGCTCCACCAACGCTCTTACTAGGGAACTGGTACCGGTCGTCATCTTCTTTTTTTTTGCTCAATCAAAATTGTATTTATTAACTATATATTATCATAACAGAGATTACAACAAGATTACATCAATGCCAAGAAGGCTGATTTATGAAATCAGAGAAAAACTTACAGGGTGTTAGTCCTCAAGGGAGTTGGGGGAGTTGGGTGTAGTTAGGTTTTTTCCTGTTAGTCGTGAGGGAGTTCGAAGGAGTCTCTCGAAATCCCCGTTAGTCGTGGGAGAGTTTAGAAGAGTCTCTCAAACTCCCTAGAAAACCCCGTTAGTCGTAGGGGAGTTTGAAAGAAACTCTTAAACTCCCCGTTAGTCGTTATTATTAGAATGCTAGGGAGTTGGTGTTTTTGGGGGAGTTCTGGGGAGTTTATAGTGTATTTTTCCCTCGTTCAAAATCTCTCAAAAAAGTAGAGATTTTGGGAGAGTCCCTCAAACTCCCTACACTCAAAAAACCAAACTCTCTCAAACTCCCCAAACTCTCTTACACTCCCTCAAAATCCCCAAAATTTAAAATACATTAAACTCCCCCAAACTCACTCGTGGACTAACCCCTGGTTAATAAAATCTATAATATGTTCTGTGAGGAGATTCTAATTTGAGAGAATTACACTTAGCATATATTTTAACACGGTTTCTATGAAGCCCACTACCCTCCTTAGCTAGATTATCTGCACCAAAGTTTATTTCTCTGTAACTGTGTTCATATTCAATGCTGCTAAGAGAAGCACATACCTTATTCCATCTTGAGGTGACAAACCAAGGAAGCTTGTAATTTGAGAATGCCAAGACTGCAGCTTTGGAATCTGATCTTATGGAAATTTGTAAATGATTGTTTTGAACTTCCCATTATCTTGCACAAATAATGGCCATTATCTCAGCATAGTAGTTAGTTGCTATCCCAACTCCTCATGCTACTGCAATCAAGAATTCCACCCCTTTTCTTGCTATAAATCCATATCCATCAAAACCTGGGTTCCATTTAGAGGCACCATCACAACATATAAGCATAGTTGGGTGATTTGGCAGGGTGAATTTTAGCTCCATTACTCTTACCAGTCGTCATCTTCATCAACATCTTCATCATGAATCCTATGATCAACTTCTTTTGGTGCTTGATGAAAAATGGATTTTATGAGTGTGTCATCCTGTGCATCCAGTTGCTTTTCCTCTTCCTCAGCGGTGCGTTGCATCACCTCAAGCATTGCGTCTAGACTCACTGTAGCGTGCATCAACTTCATAGACCCGACTTCATCAAGAGCAGCGAGTATGTCCATCTCTCTCTTAGAGTCAAGCGTTCTATTTTCCAGAGATTTCATTGCATCTCCCATCTCTTCCTGTTCCCTTTTCTTATAATCATTGTATGCTTCCTCATCTTCAGCATGCCAAGGCTCAAAGTTACGTGTTGCCCTTAACTCAATAGTATAGTCTGAATTTTGTGGATCAGTCTCCATTGTGAATTCCGCTGAGCATCTTGTGCACTTGAAGTAAAACCTAAAAATTTGGATCCCCAGGTATGTCTACCTAACTGCATCTTCTTTTCGTGAGTTAAATTCGGTTCCCTTATAAATGTAATTGTCATAAGTGCTGTAGCGGATGCTCATCGGAAGCATCATCCTAACATTAATTTGTTTATTCTTGGGTAAGTTGGATTTGTTTCCCCTGGGTAACTTTTCAGGATAAAAGTATGGATGGTAGTATTTGTTCAATAGTTTCCTTTCTCCCATCTTTTATTATTTTGTTACTATACTCAAAAGAAAAAATATATAATCTTAATATGGGACACGACTCAGTAATTAATATGGGTCGAATAACACCAAGAAAATCTGCATCATAAGACTCATGTCCATGTAGATAATTAATTTCTTCATCCTCCGGTGTATCTTCTTTTTGTGTTTCTTCTTGAGTTTCATAAATATAAGCATGAAACTTTCGGCAGTCACTAGAAGTATGACCAGTTTTGTTGCACTTATTACACTTGTCTCCTCTAAACTTTGAATAAGGATTAGGAGGTTTAGGTAAAGGAGGAAATTGTGGTTGATATTTACCTCTAGTAATTGGAGTAATATCTCTTTGTTGTGTACTCTGAGGTGGCTTAGCAGATGGAATATGCATTACTGGAGCGGTGACTATAGGAAGAGATGTTGCTTGTTGTTGCTGATAAGGTTGACCAAAACTTATGTCATGTGGATCAAGAACGACTATTGATCCCCTTTCACGTTGGTTACCATAATAAGAATTATATGGTTTTTTAGGTTTATAATAATGTTGATAACGAACTTGTCGTGGTGATGCTTGTCTGGAAGTGTTAAGTACACGCCTCTCTATCTTGATATCTTGATGAATATCCTCAACCATCGTATATATGGATTCAGTCATTCCTTGCTGAACAAGTCTGTTTAACCCCTCTATAAAATGTGCAACTAACTGTTCTTCAGTTTCATTCAATTGATTACGTGCAACTAAACTGTAAAGTTCGGCTACATATTCTTCAACAAGTCTAGGTCCTTGTCGACGATTTTGAGGTTTGATAAACAATTATTGTTTATAATCTCTTAGTAAAAAATTATCTCTTAACAAACCTCTCATTCTATTCCAAGTACGTATATGAGGTTTGTTATACTTACTTCGATCCTCACAGATTGTTTCCAACCAAGTTGCAGCTCCACCTTTTAGTTTATATGCTACCAGCTTCACTTTAGAAGAGTCAAGGACTTCCATGAAGTTGAAAAACGATTCTACTTCATAAAACCAATCCAGGAAGTATTCAATTTGTAATCCACCATGAAAGTTAGGTATATCATCCTTTAATTTATATTCCGGCAGAGTTCCATAAGGATTCATACTAGACTTTAATCTTCTATCATCTATCCACCTTTGTGCTTGGTTTTCTCCGTCTTTGTCTTCTTCATCTGTGTTGAGATGCAAAGTTACAGGTTTTTTGTGAATAAAACCTCCTAACGGTTCTTTGTGTTGAAGATCATGCCAAACATTCTCAGGAATAGAAGTATTCTTAACAAAATAACCTTTAACTTGTTTTGTTTCATCGTCGTTTTGTTCTGCGGTTTTCTTTCTTCATTATTTGCTTCTTTATCATCAAGAACAATTGGCATGCCTTTCTCTTCTTATCCTGTGCGTTTTACTAACTTTATTAAGAAGTGTCCATGTCCGTCAAGTCTTTTTTCTAGCTTCTCTGTCACATATTTTTCTATCTTCTCAGTTAAAGTTTTTTCTTTGATACAACCGATACATGTTTCAAGCTTAGTGATGATGGAAGTTCTAAGTTCAGTATGGTCTTCTTTGATAATGATCCGAAAACCATATGTATATGTAGTGTGAACTACGTATTAATTCTCCCCCTTTTTTTCAATAAAATGGGCAAAGGTATAAGAACGGGATCCTAATGAAATTTCCGTAAGAGACATTTCATGACCAAAGGTAAATGTATATCATCTTATTTAGATGCAACCATAAATCCGAAGATAAATGCATTCATCAAGGAGTTTATAAAGACGCAAGATAACCACTATATTATTCCACAGCCGCATTCCCACAAAGATTTGGCAATTAAGCACAGGTTCAAAAGAACTCTCCCCCATAATATGTCATTCCCAAAGGAACAACAAGAGCGACCTTAATTTCAAGAGAAAAGAGGGATTTCTTTAGACTCAAAAAATTACATACAAGTATGAATTTGGAATCCAACAAGAAATATTCAATCATATTAACCCAAGCGAACCAAGATTAATTTGACTAAATATGCTCAACCTAAGTAAACTTATGGAGACTTAATAAATCAATTAGATTAATCACAATAAAACTCGCAAATAATCTAATTTCCATACTCAATCAAACTAATTATAAGAGTACTCAATTTAATTGGCCACACTCGAGATAAGAAAATTCTATGGAGCAATGACTAAGTTAATCATGAATAACCAACCCATTCAAAGAAATGCTCAAAAATAAGAAAACTTATGGAGTGCTAACTAAATAATCACAGAAGATGATTGATTTAGTTCAAAATACTCGACGTAAAGTACCTTACAGAACACAACTAAGCTAATCACAAAAATAATCAACTTTGGTTGTCTAATGCTCAACATAAGTCACAATACGAAGTCTCACAATAATACACACAAGATAGATCAGGGAAGCTCAATTACTGCGGAATTCACAAGAATTAATTCTATGTTTCCATCACCATTTGCACAATGTCACACAATAGACATAATCCTTGAATCACAAAAGATTCTAACCTATCTTACATCAATAATTGACAATATAGGCTTAACTTTTGTGTTTTGCCAAAAGTCTATTCATTCTTTTATCAATATTTTCCTATCAATTCACGAACGACTTTACTTTTGACAAAATATGGGACAATCAAGTTCACGGACGTAAACACACATATCCCATCAAAATATTGCAATATATGAAATCGAAAGATTAATATTGCAACCATCATCTTCCAAACAAGTTTAGAATTTAAACCAATAAATCTAAAAACAAGAAGATGAAAACAATGGATATAGCTATGTGTAATCACAATAATGGATATTCCAAAACACTAGTTATTCTTCTAAACAAAAGAGAAAAAATAGAAGATTTACTAGGAATTAAGATATTTGAAGAATTTATTATCGTCCCCGAACTCCTTATCGTCAACAGATATTGGAACATGTGGTTCATTAAGAAAGGAGTTTATATCGATGAACCTTCTTGGTTGTTGTTGTCCACCCAGGGCCTTCTGAATCTCATGAGTCTTATACACAAAAGCATTTACTTGTTGAATCTCCTTTCGCAACTCCTTCAACACTTCAAGAGTATCAGAAAACTTCTGAGAATTTGAAGGAACAACTCTCGGCTTCCTCATATTCCTTCTCTTTCTTTTCAAGGTTGGAGGCAGTGTAGATTTTTATTTTTCCTTCATGATTGATGGCTTAACAATCACATTACCTTCTTTTTTATCAGAAGACATCATTCTTGGAGTGTCCATGAACATATGTGTTTGTGAGAGAAATTCAAAATTATCTCAACAATTAGTCTTGAGATAAAGAGAGGTCTTAGAGAAAGAAAAGGAATGTAGGGTTTGAAACCTAAAACAGCTTCGTAAACGATCAACTCTTATCCTTATAAAGAGTAGAATTGTCGATAGTAACCTTTCTTTTGTTTGATAGAAAAAACAAACCTAAGAAAAGAAAGAAGAATTAAAACTTTTCTTAAAGCCTGAGAGGTACAAAATCATTGTCTCATTTGATCAGGCACATGAAAAAAGATTTTAAAGACAATACAATGAAGTTGTGTTGTGGTGAACAAAAATTTGACCACCAATTTCCTCTTGTGAGGATCCACAGACCTCTGTCTATCAAAATAATTTGACCATACTTTCTTTTCAAATTATCTTGTTTTTCCTTTGGAAACTAACTTCTTAGACGAAGATAAAATCTTACATACCTCATCAGTCTTCTGATCCAGTTTAAGCTTTCTTGCTAAATGATTTGCTCTTCGTTGAAGTTTGTTGACGTGTATTTGTTTGTGTTTGAACTTGTAACACTTCGAGAGTTCATGACCTTTTAATGAACAATATGAGCATGTCATACTTAGATAATAATCAGACTTCTAAGATGTGCAAGCATCTAGGCACATAGTGGATCCCGAAACGTTATAACCAGAGTTGCCAAGGAAAATGTCAACTTTTTCTTCCATAATGGTTGGATTATCTTATGAAAGGATATCAAGATTGATATGTGTATTGCTACAATTATAAAAATCAATATTTTCACCAAGAAGTGCAACACTTGATTTCTCATCTTCATTTGAATCACAATCGTCAGACATTTCATCAAGAGTTGTAGCAAGACCTTTGTTCTTAGTGTATTTTCTCCAATTTGGACACTCGTTTGCAAAATGATCAAATACTTTACAATTAAATCACTGAGGCATATCCTCATCATCAGTTTCATCAATATCCATGTTTTTAGGAGGAACACTATTATGAGGTTTGATTGATGCCTTAGGCTTATTTCTGGAGAACCGTTTACTTCTCTTCAACAGAAGATCCCTAAACTGTCTTGTGATCAACGAGACTGATTTGTCAAGATCTTCGTCTGATGAATCTATCTCAGAGTGCTCATCTTCAGAGATATACACTTTTTTACTTTTATTAAGTAATCTAGTGTCCTTTAGTTCTTTGAACGCAACATCCTTAGATTTGGACGAATGTTTATGATCTAAGATCTTAAGTTTTCTAACCAGCATATTTCTTGAGAAAGTATCTAGGTTATTTCCCTCAACGATGGTATGATTCTTAGCATCATATCTAGATGGAAGTGATATGAGAATTTTCATCACAATGTCCTTTTCAGGAGTAGTCTTACCCTTTACAAAAGATGCATTAACAATTTCAGACACTTTGTGATTAAACTCATCAAATGTTTATTTATCTGACATACGAAGTTTTTCCCAATTGGAATTAAGATTTTGAAGCCTAGCTTCCTTTTCACTGGTGTTAACTTTAAATACGATTGCTAAGATATCCCAAGCTTCTTGCGACTTAGTGCAATTAGACACATGGTGCTGAAGATTTGGGGTAATGGCATGTATGATCGCATTCTAACCGTCTGAATTTTGCTTTGCATCAAGGATTTTGGCAGGGGTGTATTCACCAATATTCTTTGGAACGTTCACGTTTCCAACTGCCACTTCGGGAGGATCATAGCCATTAACAACATATATCCATTATTTAAAATCACGTGCTTGAAGAAAAGCTCACATAACAATTTTTCACCAAAAGTAATTAGAGCCATCGAAGACTGGTGGTACATTTACTGAGATAACACCTCTGTCCATATAGAGTCAGATCGCTACAAACACAGACTTGTAAGGTCTTGAACTTGTTTTCCTACTATGATACCAATTGAAAAAGTGGGGGTCTAACAACCACACCCAATATTTCGATTAGCAATTTTTATGGACAACTCCGAGTTGTTTTCTAGAGAGTCAACTAGACAGTTAGACTCAATCAATAGAAAATACTCAAGCATTTATTATCTCAATCTCTCAATTTGATTTACTCAAGAAAATACATTTCGTGAGTCTTAATCAAAGAGAGATAACTTGGATGGTACCAAAGACCAATATGCAAGTGTCAATCAATTCAAATCAACAACCAATAAGGTTGGATATTCTAATTGATTGAACAACGCACAACCTGTATTATTTCAATTATATAAAAATATAATGAGAAAGAGAAATAACACAGGCACCAGAATTTTGTTAACTAGGAAACCGTGAATGCAGAAAAACCCCAGGACCTAGTCCAGATTAAACATACATTGTATTAAGCCGCTACGGAAACTAGCCTACTCCAAATTAACTTTGGTCTGGACTATAGTTGAACCCCAATAAATCTCACACTAATCCAAGGTACGGTTATGCTCCTACACCTCTGATCCCAGCAGGATACTGCGTACTTGATTCCCTTAGATGATCTCACATGTATGGTGTAGAATACATCCTATTTATTATCTATTGGTTATTCTTTCTATGTTATTTTTCGTGTGTATTATGTATTTTACGAGTGTTTTTGAGTTATTAGGTACTCTGGAGTCGCACAGAAGAAAAGAAGAAGAAATCAACCAATTTGATTAAAAATGGCAAAATTGTCATTTCATGGGCGAACACTATCCGAAACCCAGTCAAGGTTAAGATACAACTATCTTTGGATGAGTATTAAACACAGAGTAGTCAAGGTTAAGGGGCTACTATTGGGTGGCCACATCCCAGCTCATTAGTTGCAAATATCCATCACTAACTCTATACCTTAGATCGTGAGATGTGTTCATCTCATTCATTCATTTCCTGTTCTATGAAATTGAAATGAGAAAAGCAGCCACTGCTGCTATTATGTCCAAGAGAAGAGAGTTGAGAGAAATCGAAGACGTTGTTGTTGAATAAAATACTGATGGAAGAGGAATTGACGAGATGTGGTGGTGGTTGTCTCTATTGATTCGAGCAAAACATGGGGATGAAGTAAATAGAAGATGGATGAATTTAGAAATTAGGGTTGGTGTTCTCGAAGATAAAAAGGGGATCTGAGATTTACAAAAATTGAGAGATGGGTTATATGGAAGAAGAAGAATGGGGAATTGATAATGCAGTGATGGAATTTATATTAGCTGTATAAATTTGAGATGAGAAGAAGGGGATCTGTTGGGTTTTCTTGAAATCAAAGCAGATGAGATGAATTAGTGGTCTGTAGATTTGCCGGAACACATGAGAACGATGAAGCTATTGTGATTTCTGTCAAAATTGGGTGTTGAATATGTGAATTGAGAAAACAAGAAAGATGATTTAGTGTGCTGATTGAATCAAGTCTGAGATGGAACTGCCAGAGATTCGAGATGGGTTTTAGGTTCGACATAAAGTGAATCTGAGTTGTTAGGGTGATAAAAGGTGGTGATGTAATTAGATGATTCAGGTTGGTTTGGTGGCAGTGATTGAGATGGTGAATCGAAGATAGGAAGGCTGAGATGTTGTTCTCTACTGTACAAGATATTGCTGCTGAGAATGGACTGTGTTGTGGCATGGGATGATGAAATAAATGTGCTGAATAAGATGTATGTTTGGGATTGTGAATGATGCATAGAAGGAGTTGTAAAAAGGACGGATGTTGGACTGGAAACGATGGAGAAACAGAGGAAACTCGGTCAGTTTTCTACTCTGGCGAGTCGACCCGATCCATCTCAGTGATTAAGACGTACTCAAACGACTCAGACCTGAATAAGACCAGCTAACCCAGTCTCTGCCTTGACTCTTTGACTGACGTTTTGACTGTTTGAATGTTAAATATAACGGTATCGTGACAGAATATTCCGTTATCAGATAAGAGAATTCAGGTGATCGGAAGAGAGCTTTCAAGCTGAATTCTGGTGGCACCGGAGATTTTTCGGCGACCCAATTTGTGCAGAATTTTGTGAAGAGTATTCTAAACTCATGGGTGTAAAGACTTGGGCTTGGAATTGGATGAAGAATTTGGCTTGAATTTGGAAAGAGAAGATGGAGGATTTGATAAAGGAAAGGGATTCTATTCCTTGGAAGATATGGAGAGCATTGAAGCCTATAAATAGAGAAGTTCTCTATTTTTGTATACACATCTTTATATACACTTTTACACACACAACACTTCTCTTTTCTTTATTCTTTATTATTTGTGTGAACTCCTTAGTATGAGTTCACACATCATATGTCGTTTTGGCTTACCTAAGCATATCATCACCGACAATGGCACACCTTTCTCTAACAAGAAGGTACAAGACTTACTTGAGGGGTACGACATTAAACAAGTCTTCTCCACCATCTACTACCCGCAGGGAAATGGGCAAGCCGAAAGCACCAACAAGACTTTGATCTGGATCCTCATACGAACAGTACACGATAATCCCAGGACTTGGCATGAGCAACGGCTAATGGATCTCCGGGCATACATAACATCTCCTAGAATATCCACCGGCATGTCTCCCTACTCTCTTGTGTATGGAACAGATGCAATTCTCCCGGCAGAAATCAAAATTCCATCTGCCTGAATCGCCGCCGCAAGTGGACCTCAATGGAGTGAAGCCGAGACACTGAACGCAAGAATAGAAGAACTAGACACTATAGACTCTAGAAGATCTCGGGCGGAAGAACATGCAAAAGCATACATAAACAGGATTTCCAGGGCATACAACAGCACCGTGAAGCCTAGAGTTTTTAAAAAGGGAGATTTGGTGCTGAAAACTGCCAAACACATTCAGCAATATGTATCGGCACCAAAGTTTTCTCCCAAATGGGAAGGGCCATACATAATCACTAAGGCATACGACAGCGGGTGCTACAAGATTATCAAAGAAGATGGAGGAAAACTAGATGCAATCATCAACGAAAAATGGCTCAAAGCATACTATGCTTGATTGCTTTCCCCCAACACGCTACATCAAAGTGTACACACCCAACACTCTTTTTGCTTATGTTTTTCCTTACCTATTATCAAAACTTCCATACAACCTAACAGATTAATAAAAATTCCTTTATTCATTCAAAATATTTTTAAAAATCTTGCAACACAAATCAGAAAATCCCATCTAGTAAACCATAATCCCTACAAAACATCATCTTCAATCAAATATGATATCTCTCAGTCCTACTCTTCAAATCTCGAGTTAACCCTTCGATCCTCTGAGACTCCATGTCCAAAGCTTTCTCCTCTTCCCGAATGGCTTTGGTGGCAGGAATCACACCAGCAAGAATACTAGCTCTGTTGACTTTCAAAATATCAAGAAGATGCCAAAACCAGCTGATGTTGAACTCCAAGGACTCACAGGTAGACACCATGCTCTCCCATCTCTGAATTTCCGGCTCTGCAACAACACGAATGGATGTACTCTCCATTTCAACGATCATTGGAAGAATGCAATTCACTACAGAAACCAAGGCAGACGAACAAAATTTCACTACGCTCCTGGTAGCAATATGGCCGTACATCTTCCATATCCTTATGTAAAGAGTCACGAACTCTTTTCGCACCAGGAAACCACCAATGTTCCGGTAATTGGAAGAGAGGCACCTCACGCAAGTCCCGAACGACAAACCCGCGTAGGGGTATTCATGAGAAGAAATCCCTAAATCAGCATTCTCCAAATCTACAACAACCAATGAAGAAATCAACATAGGTGACATTTCAAAACTAAATCATCATTGTAACAGATTCTCCTCAAGAAATCGCCAATATAATATTGAAAAGCAAATCTACAACAATTTCTTAATGGATTTTGCCCCTTTCACTGTACGTAATACCAAATTTCTTCTTCTTTTTATATTACTTTCACAAATAATCATTTCTTCTTATTTTTTAAATTACTTTCACAAATAATCATTTCTTCTTCTTTTTAAAATTACTTTTTTTTATAATTAATAATAATTAATTTCATTATAAATGTTTGATACAAATAAAAATTAGTGTTTTACACTGCAGAACTTTTAGTTGGTAGCCGAGAAACAAGCTGAGCAACAACAACTTTCTGAATACCAACACACGGTCTATGGAAAATTACTTTCACAAATAATCATTTCTTTCTTTTTAAATAAGTTTGAAGAAGGAGGTGAAAATGAATGTGGATGGAATTTAGCAACTAGATCATCCTCATCGGAAGATAGATCAAAGAATACAAAAACAAAACAAAGTTAAAATAAAGGGTAAACTGGATTCAACAATACAGATTACTTCACTAACTGAAAATCAAATCTGTGATATGGGTGTGGAATAGTGTCGCCTGTAAACCAAAAACATGAAGGAGTTCATTTTTTTTATTCACTTTCTCTACTGCTCTCTTCTACTCAAAATCCCATAGCATTAATTTCTTCTCTGTCTGGAAACAACAAGAAGAGTATTTTAGTTTCTCTGCTCTACTCTCTCCTTCTACTGCCCCTACTCTTATCACGGTCTCCCCTTATTTTAGTTCCAGTTGTTGGAAATAAATTTAAAACAATAGGATCCTTTTGTGTGGAGGGAACAAAGAGTTCTTTACTCTTTTTTTTTGATGCAAGCAAAGAGTTCTTTACTACTTGGTGATATTAATCATCATCATCTACCAGACCGATCACTAATTATATGAGTGAGAATGAATTTAATAAAGAAAGCTTTTCCATTTTCTTTTCATTTGTTGCAGACAGATGGTAAAGATTCGCACGCCTCCACTTTAAATTTTCTTTTTTAAAACGTTCATAAAGAGATGAGATTCCTCGAGTGTGTTTTTACCAAATTCTTTTTGTTTGTTTTTTTTTTTTTATTAGAAATTAAAAAACAGTTTTAGCTTTTGTGAGATGGTTTAAACAACTTTAGCTTTTGTCAAAAGCATGTGGGATTTTTCACGAGGTGTGCAACCAAATACAAAATGCTCAAATGCTTTAAAAAAGTGAATCAACGGAAAATAATCTGACGGTTGATTGTATTTGTTATATTCTTTGTGCTACTACGAACTCATGTATTCGGTTTATTATCAACCTTCGACATGAAAACAAAATCCAAAAAAAATATTAATAAATTTAGGACATTGTTAGAATGAATTTCTCATTTATCAATGAACAAACGATGAACTAAACACTCATAGTCGATTCGAATTTCAAATATGGTATAACGGCATAGAAACTATGAACCAAGAAGCTGGGAGGGTTCTGACTTCAAACGTATCATGATATATCATTGAAATCGATAAATATGATCCAAGAATCTTTGAGAGGATTCAAGAAAAATTTTTAAACATGAAAGCACAATATGCAAATTTATTTAGATAGGAAAATGTCACATATATTGTGACGGTTAGTCACCCAAACCGTCATCACTAATAATTACAATCTATTGTGACATGTATTAAAAACCGTCATTACATGATCTTCTTGACCCACATAACTCTAGTTGGGATGCTTTTTTGTAAAACCGTCATGGTAGAAAATTCCAAAACGTCACCAAATCCCATATTTGGCCTAGTGCTCATCGATAACGTGCTTTACCCGAGAATATGGACGATTGGAGGATGATTTCTTGACGTAACTCTAGTTGGGATGCTTTCGCACATAACAAAGAAGGAAAAGAGCTCAATAAGAAGAACCTTTTATCAAAAAGGAGATGGTGTAGTTATGATGAAAATGAATGCGGAATCCTAAAAGAGGAAAATAAGTAATGAGGAACATAACGCTTTTGGATTTTTATCATGAATGGTTCCCTAATTAAAAGCCATGTGTGAAGAAAAGTCAAAACTGCTTCCCAACTTTCAGCTGGTCCCACCAATCGTGCCGACCTATTAATTCCTCCCAAGCTGCACCCGCTATCACGTCCATCTTCCACCGGCCCAACCAACTAGCACACCATCATCTCAATTCCAACCAGCTAGCATGCTCAATTTCCAAATTCACGCCATCTACTCAATAATTCCCAACTTCCCGTTTCCGCCAATTTGTGCCAACCTCCCGCTTCGTGCAAAAACTGCCAAAGACAAGGATTCTGAATCTAGTTCGCATCTCAGAAAAAGGTCAGATAAATCTCCTCACTTTTCTTTCATATTTTGTCTTGCCACCATCTTATTCTTACCTCGCAAAAAAGCTCCTGTTCCGAGCTAAGAAGGGGACTTAATGTTGATGGTGGATTTTAGAGAAGGGGTAAAATCGTAAAACCCCATGACCTAATGTTGCCCGTAACACATTAACTGAGAGCATTTAATTCAGGTGTAAATAATTAATAGGGGTATTTTTTCAAAATACCGGATTAGGGTTTTCGACACAGAACCCAAATTTCAAACCAAGTCGCATACTGCGCACCATGGCAACTATGCCAAACCAAAGCCGCATATTGTGCACCATGGCAACTACGCCAAAACCAAGCCGCATACTGCGCACCATGGAAACTACGCCAAAACCAAGCTGCATACTGCGTACCATGGCAACTGCACTAAACCAAAGACGCATACTGCACACCATGGCAACGACACCAAAACCGAGCCGCATACTGCGCACCATGGAAACAATGCCAAAACCAAGACGTATTACTGCACACCATGGTAACGACGCCAAAACCAAGCCGCATACTTCACCCACAGGCAATCATGCCAATCTAAGCCGCTATGTCATTTGGCACATGCCAAAAATAGCGCCCTAGGCTTGCGAACCGTGCAACTAGGTCAACTTGGCCGTGCGTGCCATTGGCACATGCCAACACGCACCACTAGCCAATTTCCAAGTCGATATGACGTTTGGCACATATAGCGCCCTAGGCTTGCAAACCGTGCAACTAGGTCAACTTGGTCGTGCGTGCCATTGTCACATGCCAACACGCACCACTAGCCAATTTCCAAGTCGCTTTGCCGTTTGGCACATGCCAAAAATAGCACCCTAGGCTTGCAAACCGTGCAACTAGGTCAACTTGGCCGTGCGTGCCATTGGCACATGCCAACACACACCACTAGCCAATTTCTAAGCCGCTATGCCATTTGGCACATGCCAAAAATAGCACCCTAGGCTTGCGAACCGTGCAACTAGGTCAACTTGGCCATGCGTGCCATTGGCACATGACAACACGCACCACTAGCCAATTTCTAAGCCGCTATACCGTTTGGCACATGCCAAAAATAGCGCCTTAGGCTTGCAAACCGTGCAACCAGGTCAACTTGGTTGTGCGTGCCATTGGCACATTCCAGCACGCACCACTAGCCAATTTCCCAAGTCGCTATGCCGTTTGGCACATGCCACAAATAGCGCCCTAGGCTTGCAAATCGTGCAACTAGGTCAACATGGCCGTGCGTGCCATTGGCACATGCCAAACACGCACCACTAGCCATTTTCTAAACCGCTACCAAGCCGAAAACTCAAGGCCCAAGTGGTCGTGTGTGCCATTGGAACATTGCAACAGACAAACCACTATACACTTTCTATTCCAAGCCGCTATGCCATTGGCACATGCCAAAGTAGCGCCCGCAACTTGGCCAATGTGGCCGTGCGTGCCATTGGCACATGCCAACATGCAACCACTAGCCAATCCCCATTCCAAGCTGCTATGCCATCGGCACATGCCAAAGTAGCGCCCGCAACTTGGTCAAAGTGGCCGTACGTGCCATTGGCACATGCCAAACACGTTACCACTAGCCACTTTCTATTCATTCCGCGCATTCCATTGGCACATGCCACATGCTCCACTAAGCGACTTTGGCATTTCCATCCGCACTCAAAGTATAACTCGCGGCCAAGGAATTCCATGCATGACATTGGCACATGCCAAATGCTCCACTAAGCGACTTTGGCATTGCCATCAACACTCAAAGTACAACTTGCGGTCAAGACTTCCCGCGCATGCCATTGGCATATGCCGCAACGCTTCACTAGAAATTTTGGAATTGCCACTTGCGCCCAACTCTCGAGACATCAACACAAACTGGGGGATGCTTTTTTGGGGTTTTGGTTTGGCGGTCACAGCGTGCAACGTACACTACGCTCGCAATAAAGCAAGTTGTGCAAGGAATGAATACGGTCAATTAAATAAGAAAATTTATGGTGAAAACGTTTTTCACCATAAAGACAACGGTTTCCACCTCCTATGTTTTAATTGACACATTTACTCAATTCCCTAATGAGGCCAGGGTATGTTCAATCTCACTTGTATAAATAAGTTTCACATATTCTGCCAAAACACACAAGTCTTGCTGAGGCAAAATACAACACTATCAGATAGCAACTTTGCAAGCTCTCTCAAATGCTTCCATCACTAGCAAGCTTCTACACTTCTGATACAAGTCGAGATACTACCTAGACAGAACTCTCTTGTCTCATCACCCTTCTTCGCTATCCTCCCCAAATCAACCATTCTCCTCCACTTTGTGACCGAAGCAAATATGGAACGGCCATCTTCTTGGTTTAGGCCAGAGTTGTACAGATTGATATCTCGAATCAAAAGTGCTCACGTGCAGTACATTTGTTTAAGGGTTTAAACCACTCTCTCCATCATCGAATTTACCAAATTCGGTAGAGGCGATTTTCTCCCATAAACAATATTCTCCTAAACATTGGAGACATCAACACAAACATGGGGATTCTCTTTGGGTATTGGTTTGGTAGTCTACAACATGCGGTGTACACTACACTTCTCATAAGGAAGTGTCATAAGGGTGAGGCGCCTAGTAAATACGGGAGTTATGTGGGAAACGTTCATGGGACATAAAGCCATGAGTTAACAAACTTTATGGAATATCAATTCCATAACGTTAACAGTTTCATGAAAACCAATTTCATGCGTTAACCACTTTATGGGACATCAACTCCATGCATACGGTTACCACCTCCTCATATTTACTTCCCCACTCCTTAATGAGACCAGGGTACGTTTCTACCTCGACTTTTATAAATAGGTCTTACGTATTTCCATTTGGAAAACAAGTTCATTCGGACAAGACAACACTCATAAATACTTACTTGCTAGCTCTCCTCGTGAGCTCTCTTACCTTTATGATAACAAGTCGTAGAAACCCAACTGCTCTTCCATAATCAACTATTCTTGTCTCACCACTCTCCTTGCTTCCCTCCCTAAAACTAACCCATTATCCTCCTCTTTATGACCGAAGAAAGTCTGGAATGGCCATTTCTTGGTTTAGACCGGACTTGTACAGATTGATCTCTCGAATCTAAAGTACTTCCTTGTAGTACATTATTTAGGGTTTAAACAGTTTCTCACCTTCACATCCGCAATTACCAAAATTAGCAGAAACTATTTTCACCTATAAACAGTAGTGAAATAGTAATTAATTTATTGTGGTTACGATATGCATCACTCACCCACAACCAAGAGTTGCTACGACCCAAAGTCGAAGACTTTAATAAACAAATTTTTCTCACACAGAAAAGTCTACAAGATAGATAAATTCGTCTCCCACGAATAAACCTACGAGTTTTGTTTTGTCTTTTTATAAATCAAGGTGAACAGAACTAATCAATAAAACAAGACTTAAAATCCCGAAGAACATCTCAGTTTTATCTTGCCTATCGGAGAAGATTATTGAGGAATCACAAACGATGAGACGAAGATGTTCATGATTAATTTTATATCTTGCCTATCTGAGATAGGAATCTCAAGCCAATTATTATAATTTTACTCGTACGATAGAAATAGCAAGATCACATCACATAACTACAACAAAAGTAGTATCGGTCTGGCTTCACAATCCCAATGAATGCTTTAAGTCATTAACATAGTTTTAGAAGGAAAAAACCAAAGGTTAAAGGAGAATCGACTCTAGCTTAGAAAACTAGTATCATACAGAATGTGTGGGATTAGGTTTCCCATTTGCTAGAGTTCTCCCTTATATAGTCTTTCAAATTAGGGTTTGCAATCAATATTAGCTTGGTAAAAAATTATTCAATATTCACCATTAAATGAAAACCTGATTAGATTCAAGATAATATTTCTCAACCGTTAGATCAAAAATGTATCTTGTTATACACATGTACTTGACAATTTTGGGTTTGTGTAACCGTACCCAAACGTATACAATATTTGGTTCAATACTAGTTAACCAAATTGTTAGCCAAAATATAACTTTCATATCAACCATATTCTTATTCACCATAACTAGTCCAAATGAATCAAATGAACTAGTTAGAGAGTTGTTCAATTGCTATGAGATCTAATGTACTACATAATACAAAATTGAAGAAAAAACGATGTGATTCACTCGAATTGATTCATGAACTATAAATCGACGGTTTGAAATAGTATTCCTTAGTTTATTAAGATAAGTTCACAAACATCGTTTTTAGACATAACCACTTAAGTTCGCGGACTGGGTTCGCGGACTCAAGTTATCCGCTTGGAGTTCACAAACTCCAGCAGAAATTCTTGGGTTCGAGAACTTCCGTCAGTTCGCTGAAACCGAACTACAACTCTAGCAGAAATTCTTGAGTTCGAGAACTACGCACGTTCGCGGACTGAGTTGGCTGCTCAAGTTCCGGTTTCACTTGATCAACAAAGTTCGCAAACTTCAGTTCAAGTGCTAAGGACTTATACATATATGTGTTACCACAACAATGTTTATATCCCCCAATGGTTATATTGTCTAAACTCGCATTTCAATCATTGAAACATTCTCATAGGGAATTATATAGTTGTTATTCACAAACTATTTTTTGTCAGAGCGATTTCCAAAATGATTGAAACATAACATGACTTTCGTCACTAGGTAAAGATGAACTTGGCTAAAGCGCAAGCTTTACCAACACATATTTCGAGAAATAGATAAGCGAGATATACTCAGCTCGAAATATCACATGTGTATATTCTTAGTCTATATAATAATACCATTTTTGTCTCAAGATAAAAGATTGAGTACATAGACTTTTGAGTGATAGATAAGTTCAAGTATCCACATACATTTTAGTCGATAAATATCCACTGGTTCCTTGAGTAGTCTTTCGTCTTATATGATGATTTCCATGGAGTTCTTGAGCTCAACTACACTTTATATCCTAGTCCGAGACCTTAGCTATAGTAGACAAGAAATTAATACTTTATAGTTTTGATCACTAACGTTGACAAACATGCTTGAGATAGAAACGCATGCGAGTTCGACCAAGTAATGCTCTAATAATTATCATAACTGCTTTCGCTAGACTGAAGATTTGAAGGAAGAGGAGAGCGAATTTTTCGCTTCTTCTAGAGATTCTTAGAAGAAGATGGGAAAGTTGACTTCTCCTTGTGAAGATTACCCTTGCTCTTTCCTTTGATCTTCCAAATTTTGATAGGTTCATCGGTTTCTTCTTCTTCAACAATCCTAACATCAACCTTCGCACACGAATAAATATAATAAACAGAGGCAACAATATTGTTAAAAATAATAAAAAAATTATTTCTCACTTTATTCGTGATCGAACGCAGTGCTGTTAAGACGCTTTCCTTCCTAGTTTTGTTGTAGTTCTTCCTCAACTTTGCAATCTAAAAATTTCGCATGATTAGAAAAGAACGGAGTAGGGATAAATTGAGATTTATAAGTTGAGCAAAATTTGGAAACATACCTCTGTCTCTTTCTCATGATAATTGAATACCCATGGTTGATATGCAGCGAGGTCTTCGGGTAAAACATTAGGACCAGAGATATAAGGCCCCTTTAAAATCAACGAAAAGACGCACCATTTATCGTCTTTGGATTGATGTAGGGTATTATTAATACCAGAGTGCCAGTCAATATCATGTATGAGTATTTATCGCTGGAAACATTCTCTTTCTTCTTCAAGCGAACACCCTAGCGGGTACTCTCCTTCTTCATGGTGATTATTTCATAATTCTTGAAGAAGTTCTCCACAATGTATTGTTCAGGGATTATTTCTAAGTCAGCGAATTTAGGGTCTCTAAGTTCTGGTGGATAAAGAGATCCCAAGCCTGCACCGCGATGAGAAAACTCAAGTATAAGGCGAATACAGTCTTCGCACAATTGGTAGATGGCTCGCGAAAATTTCGCATGAGAAAGAATCTCGTAGAATAAAGGGAAATCTGGGTTGTAAAGAGGAATGGGGAGACCAGCGAGAAGCTGACCAAGTGTGACTATGATTTCTTCACTATTACAGTGATGATCAGAAAATAATTTTGAAGAAAGAATGAACTTAGAACCTTGATCAGGAATGGTGGATAATGTAAAACCTCTATCTTTGAAATCTTTTTGAATTTCTTCAAAAGATTTTTCATATTTGTGGCCACTTGGAGGCATCTTTGAGTATGGAAATGACGAAGGAGTGAATATTAAAAGGAAAAGGAATTAAAAAGTACAGCAGCAAAAGCGGAAGACGCGGAAGAAGAGTTGAAGAAAAGTTGCAGAGAAAACGAAAGAAAAGTAAAATGAAAGAAAAGGAGGACTAAGAAGGATATATATAAAGGGAAGGAGATCTTGAAAAGATAAACTCATTAATGCGAAGAGTGGATGTGAACGGTTGAGAAGTGGCGGTTATAAAAGACGTGTCAAGAAGTAGGTGGTTGAAGAAACACATGAAATGTATTCTGCGTAAATTACGGAATTTTGTCAATATAGAAGAAGGTAGAAAGATAAGAAGGTGCGGAATTATGAGGTAAAGGTTCTCAAATCTTTCTCTTCTTCACAAAGAAGACATGAGAATAGGAAAGATATAGGAAAGGTATCTCGCAACAATAATGTCCCGGTGAGGTTTTAACCAATAAGCGTATGCGAAGGCCATCGCAGACTATTCGAAGAGTGACGTAGCAAGTGATGTCAGCCTAATCACAAGGAAAATGTGAAGACCTTGCGAGATTGAAGAACATGTGCGAAGAGATCCCTTGTAAGCTTGCGAGAATGACGTAGGTCAGATCCGAAAATAAAGGTTATATTAGCTGTCAGTCACTATGTAATACTCTATATAAAGGACCAAGCAGACTTGAAAGTGGGGGAGATCTTTTGAGGATAGTGAGAAAACAAATAGGGGAGAGAAATTCTAGAATAATTCTTATTTCCTTGAATTCCTACTATTCTTGTAAGATTGATAAAAGAAGTTATATAAAGATTTGATAATTGTTCTTGAAATTTGGGTGAACCTTTGTGTAAACTCATAGGGGTGCGATTGTAGGGAAACCTGCAATTATATAGGTTTGTGGATTCTTTTTCTTCAAATGCTTCATCCATCCAAAGACTTGCTCATCAGATGTATTTAACGAAGGATTTATGGTATGAGATCTTTCTTCATCTTCCTATTTAGTCAATCTTCCGGTTCAGGTGCGTTTCTAAGGTATGGTTATTTATTATCAAACCTTAACCTCCTTAACAAGTGGAATATACTCAACACTTCATTATGGATCTTAGTTCATGCTAGTGTTACATAAATATAGTTAAAAGTCACGTTATGATATCCCGAGTCGAATTCACAATTTATATCTGATAGGTGTAGAATACACCGTATTTACTATCTATAGATTTTATGCTTTCTCTGGTATTTTCGTTTGAATTATGTATTTTATGTGTGTTTTTGAGTTATTAGGTACTCTGGAGTCACACGGAGGAAAAGAGGAAGAAATCACTCAATTTGAGCAAAAAGGGGCAGAATTGTCATTTCATAGGACGAGCACTATCTGGAGCCAAGCTAAGGTTAAGGGGCACTCATGTTTGGAGAAGTACTAAAGAACAGCCAGCACAGGTTAAGGGGAGGTCAAATAGATAGCCCTTATCAAAAGTGACCACCTATTATAAGCACCCAGTCTGGGGTGGATTGCTGTCCTTAATATATTGGGCGTATTAAGTCCTACCCTCATTCAACCTAACCCTATGTCCGAGAGATATTGGTATCTCATCATTCATTCATATCAGAAATTGAGAAACATAAAAAATAGAGGCGCAGATGAAATTCAGTAAAGATCTCGTTGTCACTATCATTGCCGAGAGATCGAGAACTGACAAATTGAGAGATGGCAAAGATATTGGAGCCCTGATGAATCAAGACTAAACAGGGTTTGAATATGTCTTTAGCAGAAGATGTGGTGTCGTTGAATGGTGGATGAATAAGGGTTTGTGGTTATTGACATTGAATATTATGATGGAATTGACGAATTCAAGAATTACATCGAGATAGAAAAGATGGGTTTGAGAAGAAAATTGTGTATGATGTGGAGATGTTGTTGTTCGATGTAGACAAGGGTTTGGTGGAGAATGAGTGAAATAGAGATGAAATTGATATCTGGATCGATGTGTTGAATTTGAGAAGAAGCATAAGATGGGTAATGATGATGTTGGTAGTCTGAAGTTGGTGGTCTGAAAGAGTTGAGACTGCAGTTTAAGTTGCAGGTGACTTGCACAGGGAATGGATAGAAGTGCAATGGAATTGCGATGATGGTTGGCTTTGTGTGTTAGAATGCGTTTCTGCAGGTGATGAGAAGTTGGAGCTACAGTGAGATCAAGTGGTGTTGTTTCTCTGCAACTGAAATGGTTAGTGCTTCTGCAGGGTGTGTGGCTATGACAGTGAATGAATCTCTACTACAGTGAAGAATGGAGTGAATAAACTAGATGTATGTTAGGTTATCGCAGGGGAAGAATGGCCTGAAACAACGGCCGGAAAATTTTGTAATTGAACAGAACTCGGCCGAATTTTGGTTCTGGTGAGTTGACTCAGCGATCCCGATGAGCTGATCCAAGCAGCCAACTCGGACCAGTAAGCTCAGTGAGACCGAGTAAGACGGCTGACTTGGGCTAGATGAATCCCTTCCTTGACCCCTGAATTGAAGGTTTGACCGGTAACTTTGACGGTTCAGTAACGGAATATACCTTGGCCGGAGAGAATCTCAGGTTACATGCGGTGACGGATTCCAGCCTATTTCCGGCCAAAAACCCAGTTTTCCGGCGAGCCAAAGTTGCAGAATTTTGTGTGGATTTCTCTCATGGGATGTGAAGACTTGGACTTGGAATTGGATGAAGAATTTGGTTTGAATATGGAAAGAGGAGATGGAAGATTTGAGAAAGGCTTGGATTTGGAAATTGAATTGCTAAAGGAAAGGGATTCTATTCCTTGGAATATATGGGGAACATTGAAGCCTATAAATAGAGAAGTTCTCTACTTTTCTATACACACTTACACACACTTTTGTGCACATCTTTGCACACTTCTACACACACAATTCTTTTTTTTATTCTTTGTGTGAACTCTTTAATATGAGTAACTAATTTGATTGAGGATGAATTCCTAGTTCTTAACATATGGTTTGAGTTTTTGTTTCAATTCTACTTTGAAGTTTTTCATATGATTATCGTTTTTTTTTACTAATATTAATGTTTATGATTGATTGATAGGTTGTTTGGAGTGCACGCTAAATTAATTTGTTAATTTAATCTAAAGCTATTAAAATTTAGGGAATACGTAATAGTTTCTTGACTCTTTACACAAGTAGAAAACACAAGACCTTGCGGAGGGATTCCGTGGAGCAATTGTGTGTGAAAACAACGCTAGAAAGTGGACCAAGCGAACCGAGTCTAACTACTAGTAGTTAAACTAAATTCATAACTCTTAATGCGTTCGGGGAATTACATCTTGTAAGCGAACCTCAAGGTGGTTCTTTTGAATAGAATATGATAACTAAGCGGACTTGTTACTCGGTGAAATAAAGAATTTTGGGGTTAGCTAAGCGAACCTGCTATCCTACGGTTGGTGATAATCTATGACTAATAAAAAGTGGAAAAGAACATAACTTTATCATTGTTCTGCAGCGAAGAAGGATTCCTTGATCTATTCTCTCTTATTGAATTCAACTTACACTTTTAATTACTTTGTTTAATTATTTTGCTTTTTAAATATAAGAACTAATACCCCCCTTTTGTGACATTATAAGACAACTATAATCTCTTGCTCCTCGTGGGATCGATCTTGACTACCCTATATTACTTGTTAATTAGGTAGTAGAATATTAATTAATTTGTTGTGGTTATGAAACGCATACAATATCTCATCATCAAAGTGGGTTCTCTTTTCAGTACTTAAATCAAAAACATGACTTTTCGAATACTACTAGTTTGGTAGATGGATTATTTATTTTAGGGTCTAGCAATGGTTTAGTTCTCTGCACAACAAGTTATTTTCATCAAAAGACTTATTATGTTTGCAATCCACTCACTAAGAAATGGGTATCACTCCCACCACCACCGAAAGTATATTTTGTAGTTGTGACTGGTTTCACATGCGATGAATGGTCTTTTTTATCATCACTAATTCTACGGGTTATAAGGTTATTCGTGTGCCGAATTTTGAAAGAGAAAGAACATTTAATGTTGATGTATTTTCTTTTGATTTGGGTGAATGGAATGTCTATAATGTTTTATGCCCTCCAGATGTCACTTGGATTTTTCCCCTTCGTGACAATCTTGTTACCCATAATGGTATTTTCTACTATATGTAAAAGACAAGTAACCTGATTCTAGCTTTCAGTGTTGATATAAACAACAACCTTGGAACTCATGGAAATGAATGTAAGCTGATTAAACTGCCTAACTAACCGATTGATTGTGACAGTGAGCATTGAAGATGTCTAGGGGAATCATAAGGATTTATTTGTTATGGTATAGTCAGATATGGGGAGAGGATTTTGAATGTTTGGGTACTCGATGAAGACTGGTATTTACTACACAAGGATGTCAAATTTTTTGACATGTTATATTGAGGTTTTAGGTTTCAATCCAGTTGATAAAAGCGAGGTTATACTCTTCTACAAGAACTATATTTGGGCTTACAAATATAGTTCACGTCTTATCGGCTATGCCGACGATGCTGACCCGATACGTCGGTTAAGCATATTTGTTCTTCTTGGTCCATTATATGGGTCAAATCTAGCAAAATTATGGAAGCCGCCTTGGCTAGTGACTGCGGAACGCGAGAATATGAATTTTATGGAGAATTATTTGTTTTATTAGGAGTTTATTATTAATTAAAATAAGTATTTTATTATTATTAGGATTTCTCATAGGATTTGTTTTAGGGTTTGTTTTCTTATTTTACAAGTATTATAGCCTACAAGCCCCTAACCGGGTGCATACGCACTGGGGTAATCGTATTGCGCAAAGCTTAATTCTGATTAGAGTCATTTTACATTTACGTTGATATAACATATGCTCATACTATTTTCATCTCTATTTATCCATAGATGCCCCTTTCAAACGTTGCTTTTTCCCTTACACGATGAAGTGCCACATACTTTGTGTATAAGGGTGTGTAGATGTGAGCTTAATCCAAACATGATGACACTAAATTAATTGCTTTCGTATGTGTTGGAATACTTGAAACTATTGTCAAGGTTCTTCTTCTAGGACCATTTTGTTTTCCCTGTAACTGTAAAGTAGGAATCACAAGTTGAATACTTCAACTTACTGAAGAGCAATGGCTAGTAACCGTTTTATATATTTATAACGACATTCTATTCTTCTTCGTTATATTGGAAGTTATCAAACTTCACCCTACTGATGCTTTCATTGTATGAAATATTGTTCACGAATATTTTCTTTGTTCTCTCTCAAAGCGACTTTCATCGCAGTACTCTTTCGAATCTTTGAAATTTCTAAATGGTATTTTAGAAGCAAGTACTTTCTGTTGGCGCTGTATTGGCCTATTGCAATATGTGACTCTTTTTGTAATATATGGCATCTTTGTGTTTTTTTGTTTCTGCTAGTGTATGTGGGTGAAATCTGATATATACGCGATCGGTGGAATAATTTTTTTAAAGAACTCATAATCCATATAATTAAAAGTAAAATAATATCTCTAAGAGGAGCTTGACATACCTGGCTATATACTTGATGTCTCTCCCGAAGATCTACTTCGTCGCCTACCAAAGAACATAAGCCGTGCAACATGTAGATCTTCTTCTGCAATAATCAAATCCAAAACGGAGAGAAATCGAAAATTCAAAAGTTTCTTCCCTAATGTTACCACGATAATTCTGAAACCCAAAATTCTACTTATGTTTTTATTATTTGTTAGTGCATCGATTTGCTCACTTAAAAAGCACAATGAATTCAACTTGGTATGAAATACTAAATAATCCAAAAAACCTAACTTGCAATTGCATCTTACGTAAGATGTATAACGATCTTCCACCATCTTACCTTTTCGCACTTCTCCTTGGTTAAACCCTAGATAGGAAGAAAGAATAAGAAAATCAGGAATAAGATTCTTACCTGTGCAGTATTAGGAGGCAACATGGATAGATTAAGACTCTCTGAGGACTGCAGAAGTGCTCAAATCCTCAGAACTTTATGATGATGTTTCATCAAACTTTGTTGTTCCCTACCGTCCTGAACTCTTTTTAGTCTCTTCGTTTCCAAACGACATGCTGCAAAAGATGGACTTTTTTCTTAAACTTTATATAAATTCTGAATTTGTATCTCATTGATATCTCCGGAAATGTGGTGAAGTTATAGAATCTTCTAGCTGTTCATAAATTTGATGTCATGCATCTCAATATTTTATGAAAAGAAAAAAGCTGTCCAACCTTCATCTAAAACTGGGCTAATGCTCCCCTTTAACCGTATACCCTTAATATATATGCGTAGTGCTTGAAGAGTTGTGGCTATCGACCAAGAGTTATGGATGTTGGTAAAAATGTTACCATAAAGATTTATATCTATATGAGTATTAGTTGGGATAGATTGAAATGTAGGAATGAGTTTTTACGTTAGCCTCTTTTCATTATATCCTTAGATTTCAAAGAAACCTGACTTGCATGGTTGTGTGGAGCTTGAATCTGAATATATAGTTTATGATTGCAATCGATTAATATGTAATTTGAAGAGAAACGGTGGTTAGTGTAAATAAATATGCACTTAAGTTACTGATGATTCTTGGAGGAGAACGTATCCGTAAACATGTGACTCTTGAAGGTGACTGATTAGGTTTTTGTGTATATTTGGTTAGACAGGCTGATCTGGAAATAACTTGGAAAGGTGCAAGTAATGATGCGACTTTGATCATAAATTTTTTCACAAATGTACCTTTTCAAACGTAACTTATGAGATTACATATGTACCTTATTGACTAAGATGACATGGAAATGACATGGCAACATCTGATGATGTGTCTTAACTACAGACCAGAATTACTATGGCGATGACATGTGGCGACTTGGGTCTCTTATTATAAAAAAAGATAAATGGGCCTTTTTCCATTCTATAATGATAACAAGAAAATTATTAAGCAAATTGCTATCCTTTGGTTTATTGATTTTTTTGAAGAATCATGACTTTTTGAGCTTGAGCTACTGGCCATTGAATAGGAAACAAATCGTTTCTTATCAATTCGTATCAGAGCAAGTTCGCTCCTATCCCAACTT
>JAJJWX010004736.1:0-128165 GCA_023529315.1 Papaver bracteatum | reverse complement strand
AAAACTAGTGACAAAACAACTTGGTGACCAACTTTGTAGTACAAAAAATTCAATCATATTATTTGTGATAAATAAAAACCATTTGAAAAGAAAATAACATAAAAACTCCGTTTTCATTTAAAATCTTTAAATTTAGTTTTTATTAACTTATATAATTCCAATTCTGCCCTTCACAGTTATAAGTCTTTCTTCTCCTTTTGTGTTAACATTTCGTTTCTTTTTTTCTTATCCCTACCACCGACAAAAACTACTCCTGATGATGCACCACCACCAAACCAGTATAATTTTCAGATCTGGAATCTAACACCTCATAATCTTTTTCCTCCTCCCCCACCAACACTACCTTTTCCTTTTCTCCGACTCTCATTCCAGATCGCCGCCAACAGAACCTCCGTCGCCATTAAACCCACTATGATTTTGGATCTAAGATCAACAACACCTCCTGATTTTCTTCCTCCTCCCCCGCCAACACCTTCTTTTCTTTTTCTCCAACTACCATTTCAGGTCGCCGCCTAACAAAGACTCTCCGTCGCCACCAAACCCACTACGATGTTTGGACCTGAGATCAACAACTCTTCCGTCTATCCGTCCTCAATAACTCCTTGTCCAGGATCTCATGGTGAAAATGAAGCATCAATGGCGTTTCAAGTTCATCTGCTTGTGTTGGAAAAAACATCGAATTTTAGAATGGTGATTTGAAGTTTTCAGGTATTAAGAAATTTGTCATTTCATTTATTTATTTATTTGAATTGGACACAGGATCTTTGTTTTGTTGGAAATTTTGTTGGTTTTGGATGTTGAAAATTTGATGTGTTTCGGTTAATTAGCTTACAAAAGTTACGGACACGGACTTGAGATATGAAATTGGATGCATGCTTTTATCCATTTTCCTTTATACTCTCAATGTTGTTCTGAGAATGTCATTGATGACAGTTGAATTTAACTACAGTTAGAGATGCAATTAGTGGTGTTGAACAAGGGTAATTGTGAAAAAGCTTATGGATTAGTTGCAAATGTATGTGGTGCTACTATCAGAATGATTTTCGAATTGGATACGCGATCTTTGTTTGTTGGAAATTCTGTTGGTTTTGGTTGTTGAGAATTTGATGTGTTTAGGTTAATTAACTTACAAAAGTTATGGACACAGACTTGGAAGTCGGTGTGTTTTGGTTTCATCATTGAAGTTTTTGTTGGTGAAATGAAAATATGTGGAAAAATGATGAAACCAATTTCGGTTTCATCTAGTTTTGGTGAAACCAATTTTGGTTTCATCATCTTTAATTTGTGTTATTTTTTTGAAGTAATTGGATTCATTATACTATGACGTTGTTCAATTTTGAAATATAAATTGGTGGTGTTTTCATCATTTGTTTTGAAGTTCTGAGGGAATCCAATTTACTGAGTTTGGGGTTTCTGTTTTCAATTGTATTGGATTTTTGGGGGAATTTGATTTCTGAGTTGGGGATTTGTGTTTTTTTATGTTTCCAATCTCATCCAATTTGTGTGTTTTACTTTTTTAGGTTGATGACCTTTTGGAGTTAAAATGTTTATAAGAAAATCACCACTTCCTAGAATGCTGCTAAACAATGTCTCATGCATGAGAAATTCCCAACTAATTCTTCGAAACATTAATGCATCAGTCCATGACGGAGGTGCACTCGTGTTAACAGGAGCAAATGGTGCAGGAAAATCCACTTTCTTAAGAATGTTAGCTTATTTATCAAATCCTTCAGTTGGAGAGATCCTATGGAACGGTCACGACATTACAAAGGCAGGAGTTTTTGAGAAATACCAACTCCATCTCAATCGGTTATCTTTCAGGGACGCCGTCAAAGAGAAATTCACCATTTTTTTTATAATGTGCAATGGTTTGAAGTCTTTGAAGTAAAATCTGGTAAAACAAAGGCAGCTTTGGACCTCATGGGATTAGGCAGGCTCATTAATGATAAGGCAAGGATGATTTCCATGGGTCAACACAAAAGACTCCAGCTTGCTAGAGTAGTTGCACTTGATCGGCTGATTTGGTTACTTGATGAGACATCAGGGCACTGGATACTGAAGGTGTGAATTTGCTCGAGTACATTATTGCTGAGCATCGAAAAAAATGTGGGATCGTGTTTGTGGCAACTCATTTTCCTATCCAGATTGAGGATGCGATGATATTGAGGTTTCCAGAGAGGTTTCTGAGAAGGAAAACCATGGTGGATTTGCTTGATTGATCGTGGAGATTATGGAGAGGGTTATCTGGTGGTTTAGTTTTTGTTGCAGAGAAAGTGGGCTTTTATCCATTAAGGTAGTACTTGTAAACTGATCATAATTTATATCCCACTTCCTAATAAGAAATTTATTGTTTAAGTCTGTACATATTATTGTTGATTGAATTGCTAGATACTAATCTATGAATTACAGAAAATAGTAGTAGTTAGGCATAAATTTTGAACTTCTCCTTGTCATTATCATGCTAAGATTATCATTTGTTTTGTGAATTAGTAGTTTCTCCAATTTGTGTTCAGTTTATTATGCTTTAGACATTAAATTGTATTATGCAAGCCAACTATCTACATTTAATCAGATCTTTTGGTTTATGTGGGCTTCTTATCCTGGGAACGTTATAGTATCAAATGCATTCGTCCTGTATTAACCAGTTTTTTCTTCATCTATTGGCAAGTTCAGTTCATCATTGAAGTTTGTGTTGGTGAAATGAAAATATGTGGAAAATGATGAAACAAATTTCGGTTTCATTTAGTTTTGGTGAAACCAATTTTTGTTTTATCATTTTTGCCTAGTTTATTTTGGTTTGGTTTCATCATTGAAACTGTGTTGGTGAAATGACAATATGTGGAAAAATGATGAAACCTAATTAGGTTTCATCTAGTTTGGTGAAACCAATTTTGGTTTCATCATTTTTTTCTATTTGGTTTCATCATTTTTTTCTTTTTTTGTTGAATATTGATCAATGAAATTCATTTTTTGTGGCGGTGGCGACTGGTTGGTGGTGGAGGTCGGAGATAATGGTGGTGTTTCTGGTGGTGGTGGTTGGCGGCAGTGGTGGTCTGTGGTGGTGGTCGGCGGTGGCGTGGTGGTTGTTTTCGGGGATGGCGGTGGTGGCGATGTGTTGGGTGGCGGTGGTGGTGGTGGCGAGGTGGTAGTTGTCGGCACGGTGGTGGTTGGCAGCGGTGGAGGTGGTGGCGCAGTGGTGGTTAGATGCGGCGACGACGGTGGTCAGTGGTGGAGGCACGGTGGTGGTTCTGGTGGTTTTATTTTGTGGTGGTGATAATATAATAGAAATTAATGGTGGAGTTAATTTTTATTTTAGTTGGGGTGATTTAAAATTAAAGGTGGGGTTGTTTTTTATTTTTGTTGGGACGATTTAAACTAGAAGGCTAATATAGACAGTTTTTGTTAAATAGGGATTTTGTAAACAATTTGTTTTGTTAGAGTTTTTGTATATGGATAGTGACACCTTTGGGTTTATAACACGCGACCCGATAATATAAAAAAAATTGGATACTGTCTGAAACCACACGGAAATAGAGTTTCCATAAAATACTTTTGTAAACAAAAACTCAACTTGTATGACCCATCGTTTAGCTTGAATAAGGAATAGATCTGTTCCACTCTTCAGCGAATCCACATGAATTCACCACATTAAAGCCAAGTGATGCCTCATAGTACTTGTCTTTCGCTATAATTAAGTTGTAGCTAAGCGAAATAGGTTACCGTAATGTGTGGCTTTAGGATTATATTTTCTAGTTCTATCCCACCAAATTTCTTTTTAAGGTTCTCGATTTACTGATTTCCTTTTTCTTTATTCTGCTATTTAGGAATCACCAAAGGATTTATGAAAAGGTCTAGTACTTTAGAAAACACAGGTTCCATTATTATTTGATTAATTGGATATAGTTGTTTTAAAGATTTTGCTAATTGTAATAACTTATGCGCTTCCGTTGAAACCTTGGTTTTTATTTAGATTTTCTCGTGTGAGAAAAGTAGGCAGGATAAGAGGAGGTGTCATGTTTTCTAAAAGATTTTTACTATGTAATATTTATAAGGTTACTAGTGAAATACGAGGATGCTAATGGAGGTACCAATTAACCAAGGATGGTACCAAAATTCATATAAGGAAAGTGAAAAGTTCTTATATGGACTTTGATTCCCTTTTTGGTGATCTGGCATCACCATTAGCAATGTTGGTGAAATCGTTATTTTTGTTCAAATGTGTATGTGGGTATCCACAAACTTTTAGAGTTTTCAATTTAGTACGCAATTGAACAATATGAGTAGAGGATGTTTGTGCAAACCTTTCTCCAATTATATCCCAGTCTAGAAGTGTCTTCGTCATACTTTCCATTCAGAATATGTGGCAACCCTTAAAAAATTATTTGTCGCGAAGCAGTAACTTGAACCTTCAATATACTACTTGAAGACTTGAAATCGACGAAATAATGGAAAAAAAAAACAAAAAAAAAACTCTTCAACATCCTTCAACTTAATAGGGATAATATGTAGAATTGTGTTAAGCAGAAAAGATGAAATTTGTGTTGAGACATATTCATAAAATATAACAAGAATGAAAAGAAAATAATCACAATAGTAAAGTAAGTGGTGACGGATCGAAAATAAGAACATGTAAATCCTGAGAAATTCAAATTAATGAATGTAAATCTGAAGAAAATATAAATGAAGAACAATCAAATCAAGGACTGGAGTAGCTAGATAAAAGAAAAAACAATAAAACCTCATAGGTGTAAGAATTATGTATTGAAGCTTGAAAATCAAAAAAAATCTAATTTAAAAAAATTGGTAAATAAGAAGAAGAAAAAAGTATTGTTTTTCTGAAAGAAAGAATTAAAATAAAAATAAAAATGAAGAACTCAATCAAGGAAAAATCATATCTATTAACCTTTATTTGATTACATGTGAAGATGATGGCTTTATTTATATATATATATATAAATGATGGCTTTATATACATATATATATATATATATATATATATATATATATATATATAAAATCTTATTTATTTATTATTTTTTAGCTAAAGATAATATAAAAGTTACGCATTAAAAACTTGGAAGGAAATTTCATTTTTAAAAAATTTGTTGGGTCAAAAATGTTAGAGGGTCGGGTAAGGAACTAAAAATTGATGTTTACGGATATATGAAACTACTTATAAATAGAGTTTCGATTACATGTGAAAATGATGGCTTTATATATATATATATATAAATATAAAATCTTATTTATTTATTATTTTTTAGATAAAGATAATATAAAAGTTACGCATTAAAAACTTGGAAGGAAATTTCATTTTTAAAAATTTTGGGTAAGGAACTAAAAATTGATGATTACAAATATATGAAACTACTTATAAATAGAGTTTGTATACATAATTTATTTTATTTTATTCAATATTTTAATTTCTTGTGTTTTTTTAATACATGATATACATTTCTAATTAATTAATTAATTAATATAAATACACAAAGAAATACATTAGTTGTTGAGAACTCTAAGCGGCCACCTTGGTGGCATAAGCCTTTGGTATACTGGCATGCGTAAGACCTGAACTGTATGTTGTGTCAGAAAGCCAGTTAAATACCAAGGTGTATATTGTCCATTCAAAAAGAAAATAATGCATCATAACGAGAATGATAAAGTTTATGAAATTTGTTACGAGAGAAATCACAAGGGAGGATTCTGACGCAGGGTCGAAGAAGTTGGTGAAAAACTGATTTTCGGTGATGGTTTCATCATAGGCTTAGCGGGAAAATGAATCATGGAATAATAAAGATAGTAAGGAAGAAGAGTTTTCTCACACTAGTATTGTTGGTAAACTAGAAAACTACTACAAGGGTAATAAACAAGACACAAATGTTGTATCAGATCCCGAACCGGAATATGATACGGATTTCATAGTGGTCACGCCGGATACGGATCCCGGAAAAAGGTTCAAGATTAGTTTCGTGACCAATAAAGAAATAACACTTATCGAAGAAAAAAAGTCACTTTTTCGGTAGTGGGGGTGATCTAACAGAAACCATGATTGATAAAATTCTAAAGTCGGATCAGATTCCAACATCCAGGGATGAGATATTGTTTTGCTAAATAAGAACTCACCATAGGTGGAACCATTTTTAGTACAACAAATATATTCGGAAAGATGGAACCAAAAAATTTGAACATGAAAGTCGTAAAATTTCCATCTTACAAACCAGTTTGGGATGTTGACATTACTAAGAAAGACGGTATATGT
Organism: Papaver bracteatum; assembly: GCA_023529315.1. Taxonomy (NCBI): domain Eukaryota; kingdom Viridiplantae; phylum Streptophyta; class Magnoliopsida; order Ranunculales; family Papaveraceae; genus Papaver; species Papaver bracteatum. The sequence goes on along the minus strand of JAJJWX010004736.1, from coordinate 121,906 downwards.
CTTCCAAAGGAAGAGTTAACGCCGATTGCACAAGAAGTTATAGAAATTGATCGCATAAATAAAATGGTAAAACAAGATGAATTGGATTAGGAGGAAGTTAAGTTTATATCGGTTAAAGCTCGGATCTACCCAAACATCATGGATAGTGCGTTTTATCAATCAGCCGAGTACTTGGAAGATGATAAATGTAGAGAAACTTATAATTTCTTGTTGGAATACGATGAAGATAAACAACAGCTCATCATACGTCCGGATGATACACTTCCACATCCAGTCAATGAATGCCATACACTTTCAGATTCTGTTGATAAATTTGAGACATTTTTTAAGATCATTGAGGGTAGAAAGAAAATGTTTTGGGACAACACTAACTAGGTGATTGTTTGATTTAGTTACTTTACTTTTCTTTTAAAAAAAATTTGAAAAATTGCTTTAATTACAAGAATTTCTTAACTTTATATTACTTTTATAAATGCAATGTGCTCCAACACCATTCCAACCGTTTTAAACTGGTTCAGAATTGAAAATTGACAAAACACAATCAATCGCAGAGATCCTTTTGAGAAATATCAGAGACTAATATGGGAAGACTTTTACGATCCAACTCCTAGGGAGCTGGAAAATACAAAACAGTGCAGACATTTGTTAAATGTCAGCCTAATCGTGACATCTCTTTTCACCAATGGGAAGACAAACATTTTCCAAAAGTACCAACATTTTATAGCATTCACACATAACAAATAAGTGGAAAGTAGTCGCTATAAAAACAAAGTACAATATAGACTTACTTGTAGACTTCATCCTTCATCAATATGGGAGGACTTTTACGATCCATTCTTCTTTGATGCTCATAACTTGCATTTCTTGTACAACTGATTCATCAAGTTCTCTCACTTAAATAAGAACTCAGCTTCTATGACCCATTGCTTAAGATTTGTTATCATATTGGTTTGTTGGGTTCTTCTAATGGTTTGTCCCGCTTTTGATTTGGTTATAATGGTATTATATTTTGTGTATGGAACCTCGCCAAGAGAAAATATTAAAAAAAAATCACGATTACCAAACATAGTTCCAAGACCTGGGATCAATATTTATCCTTCCGGTTATGATTGAAGAATTGATGACTACAGGTTGTTAATATCTAGAGAACCTTCTGTATATGTTCACACCTTAAGATTGAGTTCTTGGGAAAATAATGATGATGATAAATAACTGATAGAGGACAGTGGAAGCAATAAGAAAAGATTAGTAGCACCAGGAGAATCCACTTCTTAATAGTAACACTCACTCCAATCCAGGAGCTACGACAACTCTAATCCAAGAGTTAAGGATAAAAAATGATTTATAACCAAATATAAATCAATAGTGTTATCAAGATAATGAGCCTCATGCCGACTCTAAGAGAAACAGACCCTTAGTACTTATAGTACGACTAAACCCTAAGAAAAGATTCTTACTAAACTTAACAAATCCCAACAAATCCATAAATATCTAATATCTAACAAGAATACTCATGCGACATCGTGATCTATACCTGGCATTTCATCCATGTCCACGCGAAGATATCAATATACTTTCTCAATAAATTGATCGTTCTCTCCTCCTCCTATGCTCCCATTTTAGTTCATATCTTTATCATCTTAGGCTCTTCTTCAGTTCCTATGTTGATTTCTTTGGTTGGTTCAGCTGCAACGAAGTTCGCCTTTGGTTCACCTAATGGGGATGACTCTCTTATCTCCTTTTTTGATGCGTTCTCTTCGTCTAGGATCTCGTTCGATAGACCTTTTCCTTATTTCGCACGTACCATATATATTCTGATCTCTTCTTCTTTCCTTAATTGCTTTGCCTTTCTCCACTTATCCTTTCGCTTCCTTGCTTTTCCTTCAGAGTTCTTAACATATAATTGATTGCAGGCCTTCGCTCTTTCTATGTCGCCTCTTATTTCGCCTATTCCACTCGGAAAAGTTGATGATACACCTTTGATGGCATGCACCCATGGTCTTCCCAACAACATATTGTACGATGACTCCACATCCACCACGCACAATGTTATCTGTGTTTCTATTTCTCCTAGGGATACATTTATAGTTATCTCTCCTTTTGGTTTGGTCTCCGCTTTGTTAAATCCATGGATATCGTATGCGGTTGTCATTAAATCTTTGTCATCACATCCCATGTTTTTGAACGTGTGATAAAACAAGATGTCTACTGAACTTCCGTTATCTATCAAAGTTCCTTTAACTCCCCATTCATCAGCATCTTTCGTATCTTTATTTCCCTTTAACCTTCTCACAGGTATGGTCACCACCAAGGGATCTGTTCGCCCCCAGTTTCCTATTGGTATATCATCCGCTTCAAATGCAAATTTCTGTTTCTGCCATTCCTGGAGAGGTGAAATCTTCTCAACAATTGAGATCTTCCTTCCTTCATAGTCACGTTTGTGAATGTGTCATGTAACTTATGCATGAAAATCAACGATATTACAACCTGATTTTGTTATCATATTACACCGTAAATGTTCGCTTCCCTTTTTCGCTCCAATATCCTTTATCATTCCAGTTGATTTGTCTCTTTCCTGTTCCAGATGCATTTTTGTTTGCTTCCCCTTCTGCGTACAGACTGCCCTGGTTAATATGTTCTTGAAATAACACTTTTTCTTGCAGCTTTTAAATGAGTAAAGACCACCCCCTTTTTTTTATGAAGAAATCTTCAAGTCATTTAAAACAGATTCAAAGACGTAAATATAATAAGAACTTAGCGAAAATCAACTACAAATTCCATTGAAAACACTTTTCTCAAAACATTTTTAACAAAAACATATTTAAGACTTTTTCACAAACAAGTCTAATCCTTTCAGTCCCTGTTTCTAGCGCCAAAATGTAGTAGTAGAAATCCTACTACCACACCCCTTGATAACTAACTAACTAGATTATGAAATCATGATGAAGAACACATAGAAGAATTTTATTAAGTTTAGAAATCAATACAATGGTAAGAGATAAAACCCTAACTTGGAGAACAAATCACTTTCTCTCTATCAACTCTAAAAAAGATCTCCCCCTGATACAGTAGTGTCTGGACCTATATATAGGAGTTTACATAGTGGAGGACAGCTAAGAATGCCCCTATTTTAGGATCTGACGTGCGATGTCCTCGCACGCTTATATTGATTCCTTCTCACACGAGCTCTTGAACTTTGCATATCCTTCACACTTTAATCGTGACTTCATGACGTCATTGAATCCGTCATATGGGATATGCGGTGTGCAAGATCATCTCGCTCCTTTTTACATCACTACTTCGCATGATTCCTATGAGTGCGATATTCAATCCCTACAGATTCAATACATGCAGTTTCGGGTTTTTATAATTGATTGATTGAATTTGTGATTGAGGTGTTATTAGTGGTGGTGCTGAAGGTGTATTGGTGGTGCTGGTTAGAGATGGTTGTGGCAGTGGCAGCGGCGCTGGTTATTGTGACGGCACTGATAGTGATGGCGTGAGTGGTTGAGTTTCTGGTTCTGTGAACCAAAATTGGAAGAAGAGGAAAGAAAGGAAAAAAAAAAAACTAAAATTTGGGAGGTGTTGCTGGTCCTGGGATTCGACCCCATGACCTCTAATTCGTTTTTGTTTTAAAAAATTACACCTATGTCCTTTTTGGTTACACCAAAAATCCAATCTTTTTTGTGAAATTAGATAAAAAAATCATGTCCCTTTTGACACAAAGTCACCATGTATAAAGTCCTCCCTCGCTTCGCTTGGTCGGCCTAATAAGACGGAAATGACTAAGAAATACTACAAGCATGCTTGTAAATGTTCACACTTTATCACGGGTGACGCTCTGTTAGCAAGTTTGTGTATATGAAGGATTCAATATTATTTTTTTCGTAAGCAACAAAGGGTGACTTGTAACTTATGTACCACCCTATGTGAAAACAGTAGCAACAGAAGAATTTTGTACAATATTATTGATATTAGTAGAACTTCAGATGCATATTTTTCTTCCAATAGCTTTATACAAGTGTTTAACTTCAAGAGAGATAGAAGATGTCACTGTAGTACAGTGATAAAGTCGTTGGGTGATGATACCAGCGACCTGATTTCTAAATTCGTCCTTCAATTAAAAAATAATAATCAAAAGAGATGAATCATCAAAAATCAGAACTTTCTAGCTTAACATTCTCTTAGGCGTACCGAAAAACATCAAAAGAACCCAAAATATTTCAGTGTGACCATCAACCAGTGTACCCACGATGGGAAGGCATACTAACAAGCTTTCTAGCTCTCAAAACCCTTCATTATATTCCTGGTGAAATTCTTGTAGACTATAAAAGTGGATGCCTACATATTTTTTGTTGGAATATTTTCAACTGCGCTAAGGGAGGTCCTGGGGGGCGTAGCCCCCCAAGCTGTGGTCGACCTGAAGCTATGTTGTCTGCATGTTATATTTTGAATAGAGTTCCTTTGAAAAAGAAGAATGTTTCTCCTTATGAATTGTGGTTTAAGAGGAAACCAAACTTGAAGAGACTTAAAGTCTGGGGTTGCTTAGCATATGTTCGAAAGCCTGATCCTAAAAGACCAAAACTAGGAAACAGGGATTATAAATGTGCTTTCGTGGGATACTCTCTTAATAGTATCACCTACATATTTTTAATCTTGGACACTTTTGAGATTATATAATCTGTAGATGTGGAATTCTTTGAGAACTTAAATAGGAACAGTTCTCAAATGCAACCCATGGAGAACTCATTGTTACCTAGTCTAGAATCTGAAGAGACTAATGAGAATGATGATCATTATGTTCCTACTCGAGACATGGAGGATACTTCTGAACCCATAGAAGATATCGAACCTAGAAGGAGTAAGAGAGCAAGAATAGAGAAAAAATTTGGTCCATACTTTATAACATATCTTGTAGAAGGTAATAAGGATAGAATTCTTAGTGTTACCAAATATGTTATGCATGTTGATGATGACCCTAAAACTTATGCTGAGGCTATGAGTTCCAAATATGCTAGTTTTTGGAAAGAGGCTATCAATGATGAAAAGAATTCTCTTTTGACCAACGATACTTAGATATATTGTGATTTACCTCCGGGCGTGAAGCCTATTGGATGTAAATGGATTTTCAAGAGAAAAATGAATGCCGATGGTTCCATTGATAAGTTCAAAGCCATATTAGTTGCTAAGGGTTATAAGCAAAGACATGGAATTGATTACTTTGATACATATGCCCATGTTGCTCGCATTTCATCTATTCGTTGTTTAATAGCACTTGCTTCTATTCACAAGTTAATTATTCATCAAATGGATGTCAAAACCACCTTCCTAAATGGAGATTTCGAAGAAGAAATATATATGGAACAACCTGAAGGTTTCATATTTCCAGGCTAAGAAAAGAAGGTTTGCAAGTTAGTAAAATCTCTTTATGGCTTGAAGAAAGCTCCCATGCAATGGTATTAGAAGTTTGACAAAGTGATTTTGTCATATGGTTTTGTGGTGAATGATGCGGATAAATGTATCTATAGTAAGCATGATAGTTCTGGATGTGTAATTATCTGTTTGTATGTTGATGATATGCTTATTTTTGGATCTGACATATCTGTTGTGGAAGAAACAAAGAAGTTTCTTAGCTCTAACTTTGATATGAAGGATTTAGTAGAGGCTGATGTAATCTTGGAAATTAAGATCCTAAGAAAGGGAAATGAGTTGGCTTTAACCCAATCTCATTATATTGAGAAATTTCTCAAGAAGTATGGTCACTTTGATGACAATCCAGTACCTACTCCTTTAGACCATACTATAAAGTTAAAGAAGAACACCGGTCGTACTCATGCGCAACTTAAGTATTCTAGTGTCATTGGAAGTCTTATGTATGCTATGCATTGCACAAGACCGGACATAACCCAAGCCGTGCGAATGTTATGTCGTTTCTCAAGTAATCCAGGATATGAACACTGGAGAGTAGTTTCAAGAGTTATGGCTTACTTGAAAGGTACAATGAATTTTGGCTTGCATTACAAAGGCTATCCCGCTGCACTGGAAGGGTACAACGATGCTAACTGGAATGATGTAGAGGCCAATTCCAAATCAACGTCTGGATGGATCTTTATATTAGGGGGTGCTGCTGTGTCTTGGAGTTCCAAGAAGCAGACTTGTATTTCTGATTCAACAATGTTGTCAGAATTAATAGCCTTAACAGATGCATGTAAGGAGGTAGAATGGCTTAGGAACCTACTTATGGAAATTCCATTTTGGAAGAAGCCAACTCCGGCGGTCTTGATTAATTGTGATAATCAAGATACCATCTATAATGTCTCAAATAAGATTTATAATGGAAAGTCAAGACATGCAAGTCTTAGACATCAAATGGTTAGGCAACTACTCAAGAGGGGAGTGGTTACGGTTAACTTTATTGATTCAAAGAGGAACTTGGCAGACCCATTTACGAAAAGTCTACCAAATTCGGTGGTTTCAATAAAAAGTAAAGAAATGGGACTAAGGTATGTGAAAGAAGTTTGATCTCCCATAGCAGAAACCCAACCTATGTTTTGAAAAAGATAAACAAGGTTCAATGTGGTACCAACAAGTTATAGAAGAGATTATGGAGCACTAATATAAAACTTCCCATTTCTAATTAGTGCTGGGTTCTGCAAGAAAATAGGATGGATGCAAATCCTTAATGAGTCGGTGATTAGTAAAAGGTGTATCGCAGAAACACCTTCGAGACTTACCTATATGAGTATGGAAATCAGGCCGTTTCCTAAGAGAAGAAGACCGTTCTATAAAGAAGACTCATGACTCAAGGATATAAGCACAAGGCCATTAACGTGCTTGGCTACAGAACACATGATTTATGAAATCAATATGTGTGGAGACTCCGGTTTTATCATAAGGGATACTTGGTTCAAGACTGGTTTCACCATAGAATCTCGATAAGGATTTGAGTTTCTTACACTAAGTGAAGGTTCAAATCCAAAAGATACCTATCATTTATGTGTTTATTTCAACGATGATGCTTAGTCTCAATTGTGCTAGAACTACGTTGGCTTGATCCCACTCGGGTACGTAGGCAGTCACTTCGATGATGCAAAAGCTCCGATTTAAAAGTTTTTAACTTTGTTTTATGGTTTTTGAAAATAGGGGGAGAATGTTGGAATATTTTCAACTGCGCTAAGGGGGTCCCCGGAATAATTTTTTGGTTGTACGTAACTGTTTCTACAGTTTCGAACATATCCAGAATGTTCGAATCCAACAAACGCCATTGATGTCTGTTGATGAAGAGAAACCTGTTGGTGAAAAGATATGTCTTTTCACCAAGATATGTCTTTTCTCAGCAGATGCAAAAAACCTCTATAAGAAGCATCTCCCAAACTCGTTTCAAATCATCTCTCGAAAAACCTTTCTCTGTTTTTCTCTCTTTTCTGAAGCATCATCAGAACCCTTTTTTACATGTGTTCTTGATTGAATCAAGGGGTACAAACCTTGAATTCAATTTTCTGTTGTAGGGCTTTCATTGTATCCGAAGGCATTATTTCACATACCTATTGTAATCGCCAATTCGTTGGGAGGGTAGAAATAATTATCTAAAAGAAATCGTATGAGCCTTGAAATCTTTTGAGTACAACAATTTCTTTCTGTATTATTTCATCTTCTATTGCAACCCGTGTTTTCCAACATTTTTATCGGTTTGGTTTTATGGAAATCTGGTTTGTACCATGAAGGGATTTGAGAGTCCCCAAATTATGAGAAGGGAATAACATGAATTACGTTCAAAACCCGTCATTAGAAAGGAATGACTAAAGAAGAGAGGGCCGGTGATGGAGGGGATGCCAGTGCTGAGAACAAAGACGAGTGGTAGAGGTGGAGGTGCTGAAGCATGCAGCGACCAAGAGAAGGCTATAAAAGCGAAGGCTAGGTGATGGATGTGGTGGAATAAGTGTCAAATGATGGAGGCGCTCAAGCAAGGCTTGGTGCAGAGACCAAGGGAAGATGATAAAAGACGCGGGTGAGTTTTTGAGTTGGTGCATGAAATGGAAAAGGGTACTACTCGAGGAGCTGCCCCATATCCAACGAATAGATGTGTACGTCATCGGGAATTTGTTGTCATACATGTTGGAAGATTTTGTGTTGGTACATAACTGTTTCGACAGTTACAAACGTATCCAAAATTCTTCAAATCCAACAGACGCCTTTGATGTCTGTTGATGAAGGGACTTATCGTTTCAGAGAAACCTGTTGGTGAAAAGATGTATTTTCCCAACAGATGCAAAACCCTCTATAAAAAGCATCTCCCAAAATTTGTTTGATAACATAATCAAAAACTTCTTTCTCTCTAAGCATCTTCAGAAACAAATATTGTGTGTTCTTGGTTGGGTCAAGGGAGTACAACTCTTGAATTCAACAACGTTGTTCGGGCTTCATTCGATCCTGAAGGAAATATTTCATTGACCAATTGTACTCGCCATTATTTGGGAAGGGTCGAAATAATTGCTGAAAAGAATCGTAAGGTATTGAAGCTTGTGTTACAACATTCTTTTCAATCTCTGTTTTCATCCTCTATTACCCTGAATTTTCCAACAATACATCCATAAATACTAATTAAAGATATAACCCAATGATTAGAAAATTATATTTACCTAACTGAATGTGGTAGTGCTACATTCTTATGCTAGTTTGAAGGACAGAAGTTTCAAAGAAGGTCGTGACGCCATAATGGCCACAATGTAGGGCTAAAATTACTATGTGCAGCTCGACTTACTTTCAATAGATTGAACCTGTAATGAAATTGCTATGTGCTCCAGCGCCATTATTGAAACAGATTATACCATGGGCACAAGATTTATCGCCATTCCAATAACCAATCCAATCTGATACTCCCATTTCCTGGCGCTGCTTCAGAATTGATTCTTCCATGGTTGATACCAGCTCAAGGCTTTCCATAAAAGTTGTAACTAGCTAGAGACCTCTCGGAGTGGTGGATAAACGAGGAGTAGGTGCAATTAAGGACACTCGATTCACAACCAACTGTCACTCCAGCATAGGCTGTGTTGCCCCCATATGACAAATTAAGAAATTTAAACTTCCTAAAAGCCACAAACCACCACTCAATTTTATAAATTCTAATCAAAATCTCATTGAAATTGTTTGAAAGACTGAAACTTTTACACTTAAACTTAAAGACATGGGTGGTTTTAGCTAGAAATCATGAATTTGAAAATTTGTACAATTGTGAACTTTGATTTTCATTGGCTCATCTTTGACATTAATGGATGCATTTACCAATTAAGAATGAAATCAATGAAATCATCATTACTTTGAAGGAGTCTTCTTAGAAAGAATTCTTGCGGGAACTGGCTACACTTGTTTTTAATACCTTCGAGTTGGAAGAGACAATTTATCGAACAGTTGATCAACTATTAACAAAGTAAAAAACACCATTATCAAAATTTTGGGGACAACCTCAAATTTGATGGAATTTGAAGCAAAGTGGACTGTTACAGTGAAGATTTTTGATGATGAAATCCATCTGATCCAGACGGTGTGTAATGGAGATTTTGCAGAAGTTTGAACTGATGATTTTTTTCATTTTTTTCATTATTATTTTTATTTTTTTATTATTACATAAATTGGATAAATATTATTACATGAAACTAGTTGGAAGCCTAACAAGCTAAGCTCCAATGACATACTACTACATTAATTGAACAGGTTGCTGTGTTAGCCTACCATCGAGCCTCATGGGTAACCTTGCCAAGGGGAGCCGAAGCGGATGGGGGGCGAGATTGTGTCACAAGGGGGGAAAGCCAACTCTACCTTTCATGTTAATTTCTGCAATATTACGTCATTGGAGGCTCGAACCTGGGACCTCCTGGAACGCATCAAACTTTGGGAAACAGGGATGACCAGCTAAGCTAGGGCCCGTTCTTATGAAAGGGGCCTCTGAGGCATTTATTAAGAAACGAAAATATACAGAAATTTACAGGGATTTGTCAGGGAGACGCGCAACAAGTTGCGCCCCTATGCCTTTTTGAATAATGATACCTAACTTATGGAAGAGAAAACTTCCTAAGGTATTGTTGATGTCGTGGGTTTCCATGAAGTTTTTCAATCTTTTCAGGAGGACTTTAATATCATCGCTTAATTCCCCTAGTGTCGTAAATGCCAGAACACTGAATCCGTAACCATGGGATGAGTACAAGTCAAAATATTTGGTGCGTTTGCGGGTGATTGCTGCTGAGATAGCATGTCCAGGTGTGAAGTCTCGGTTACCCCCTTTAGAAAAAGGGGAAACACCAGTGACATCGAAACATACATCACATCCATTATCCAAATTATAGATCATTAGGTCAGCTGGCTTAAGAGGTATGCTGCTGGCCGATGTAGGTCCTATAGAAGCTTCCTTCCTTGCGGCTACTCCTGCTTTATAACACAGTTCTAAAAAGAGGTCTCTAACCATGTCGTGACGAAACTTTAACCCCACTTCACTTGCGCAATGAATGGCATGATCGCCAAACCGATCCATTGCACGGTTACAACACGTACAAGTACTTCCTTCGGCGAATAGGGGTATACCCAGACGATACTAAAGTATTGCTTGAAATTTCCGAGGTCCCACTGTCTGGTTAAGGCCTTGGATAGGGATAGCATTTAGATAGTCTTGTGCATGTGGTCTCCTATTGCACTTCCATAGTATGGAGTCGCGCTCGGACATAGAAAAGTTAGCAGGTATTTCCTTTATGATTGAATCATAATAACGAGTGGCCAGTAAATGCATGGGCTGTGGGGCGACTTCGTTAATATTGAAAGATGAAGGAGAAAGACCGCATACTCGAATGTAATGATCGAGCGTCGTGTGAAAATGGGGACTAAGGCCAAGCGTACCTTGGAGAATTCTATTCTGTAGATGTTGGATTTGAAAACAAGAAGCTATGAACCCGAATTGAGTAGTATCTCGCATGGTATATACACCAAGGCCACCGTCTTTGATAGGTAATGTGGCAATGCGTTGTTGTAGTGTACCAAAACCGGCACCATCGCTCGTAATAAGATATCGCGAGAACTATATAAGTTGGTCTTCGAACTGATGTTGAGCTGCATCCATGCACTGAGGCCTTGTGACGCGCATTGAGAAGTATAGCTTCGAAACTCCAACAAAGTTCCGCAGCAACAGAAGTTCTGCTTGTGGGTCTCTAAGCTTTTTGACGCAATTCATCAAGTGTATAGTTTTTTCAACACGATATTGAATGATGCCACTGCAGAAATCATCACTAAGGCTTATTGGGCCTCCAAGTAAACGAACGCCAGTAGTTGGTTTTCCTACATCAGGTGGGAATATGTCTACGCTACTGGGGTCGGCATGAGGCCAGAAAATCTCATTTTTCTGCACGTTCAACCACAAGCCTTTGGCAGGACCCTCGTCTCGTATGATCTGGAAAGCTTTGGCCACTTAATTTGTTTCACCAACCAACATACCATCGTCCAAATACCAGGCATTAAGGTCTAGGTTGCATTGCGCTGCTATTTTTCAAACCAGAGGGTGGAGAACTAATGAAAATAGTAGAGGACCAAGAGGGTCTCCCTACTTGACACCTTGGGCGGAGGATAAAGTGACCTCGTTGTAGTATAGTTTGGCTGGCCGCACATAGCATAATTCCACCCATTTAGCAATGCTAGGGCATATATTCTGCACTTCATTGATCAAGGATGTACGGCTTACTACATTGAAAGCGTTAGTGAAATCGACAAGCAACATAGTCATATTAGTATGGGCACCTTTCATCTCCAACAGCCGATTCACTGAGTGTAGGATACCTTCTCCTCCGCACGGCGTACCAACGCCAAATTGGTAGTTGCCAAGGTAGGCGGTCATATTTTTAAGCACTGCAGACGCTCCAACCTTAGAGCATAAGAGACACCAGATCGTACCCACTGCGATCGACATTACAAGAGATGGTAGGCAACCTATCTACAAGCTGGGCGCCAATACATTTTTGAATTACGATCCCTAACCTATGAAAAAGAGAATTGCCCATCTTGAAATTGGCATCGTGACGTGCCATACAATTCCTTATTCTCTTCAAAAAAATTACAAAATCCGTACCAAGTTCACCAAAGGTGGAGAAGGCCAGAACACCAAAACCGTAACCGAGGGAAGTACAAATATCTAGATATTTATTGTTCTTACGTGTGACAGCAGCAGAAATGGCATGCCCTGGGATGAAGCTGTGAGTTCGAGCACTAGTGAAAGGGGAAACTCCAGTGACATCAAGACAAACATCTCTACCATCTTCCCAATTATAAGCCATGATATCAAGAGGTCGACATTCTTTGCCATTGATGATCCCCAAAGAGACCTCCTTTCTAGCTACCACACCGGCCCTGTAGCACAGGTCTGCCAAAATATATTTCACCAGGTCGTGTCTGAATTTAAGCCCAAATTCACTAGAACAGTGGATTGCGTGATCTCCGAAAATATCCATGGGTTTGCCACAGCAGGAACACTTGCTACCATCATCAAAAAATGGAATAGCCAAGCGGTACTGCAACACCGAGCTAAACTGTCTTGGCCCAACCGCCTGACTGAGGCCGGTAATTGGAATTGCCTTAGGAAATCCATTGCATGGACAGACCTATTGCATTGCCAAACAGTTAACTCACGTGGAGATAAAGCAAAGGTAGAGGGTACCTGGTCTCGAACTGCTCCAAAATAGATAGTCGCCAAAGACTTCATGGAAGGGGGGGCGGTATCGTTGATGTTGAAATATGAGGAGGAAATCCCACAAGCTTGCTTGAAACACAATAAGGCACTGTGAAAATCAGGACTGAGTTCTACAGTCGCTGGGCTCTTCAAAATAGAATGCTGCAAGTGCCGGGTTTGTAATTGAGAAGCCAAGTAGCAATACTTCATTGTGTCCGTCATGGTGAGTATGCCAAGACCCCCGTCTTTGATGGGGAGTGTAGACAATCGTTGTTGGACTAAGCCAAAACCAGCCTCATCTCCGACCACTAGACGGCAAAGATATTGTATGAGGTAGCCATCAAATCGTTCCGCAGCCGGTGAAAGCGCCTTCGGGTTGGTGGTGCGCAAAGCAAAGTATAACCTCGATACCCCAGTACAACTACGTAGGAGCAATAGTTCACATTGGGGGTCATGTAGCTCTTGGATTTTGTCCATAAGCAGGATGGTCTTATCAATTCTATGCGACACCGTATTGCTGCAGAAATTAGAATCCAAACTTACCGTCCCACCAAGCAACTTCACACCATCTGTAGACTTACCAATATTCACAGGGAAAGCATCGATAGTATCTCTTCTCGAGTCGTCGGTAGGGGGTAACTGAGCAACAAGCTGGCCCCTACACCTTTCTATTATTATTATTATTATTATTATCTGTAATTGAAAATAAGTATTTTTTTGAAGGTAAGAAGATAATTCTTAATGGAGTCGAAGTCAAAAAAATTTAAACATTTGCATTACAAGAAAAAGAAAGGGACCGTGGTAATAGTTTATCTGGACAGAGATTATTTATACGTCGTGTCTGACAGTCTTCTGTGCGAAGAAGTCAAATGTGAAAATGAGAAAAGAAGAATGAATCGCGTCCCAAAATAAAAAGTGTATAAGATCTGTAAGTCTAGATCCTAGTTAGCAATTCGCCGAACAATTCGCGAATTATACGCGAATTGTTACGAACTGATACGTTTTCCGTATTATTCGCGTCCGGATCAAATTCCGAACCTGAAACGCGTATAATACCAGCCTCCCGAATAATGCGCGAACTATTCGGATTCGCGAATAATTCGCTAGTCTAATTCGGACGTGTTTGCAGCTGAGTTGACTCGTTAACCAGTTGAGTTGGCCTTCTATTAAAGCACTTCTTTCAAGGAAAAAAAAGAAGACGTGAGGGGGGAATCGAACCTAGCTCCTATTGCTCCCCTCAAAGTCCATTTAACCAACTGTTCTGCGGACTTGTGGTGATTAATAATCTACATATTCCCCATATAAACACTTACAACTTATCTTTCACCTATAGATATACAAAAATCAATATGTTATGGCTACAAATGTTAATCAATTTATTATATATATGAGCCGAATTTTGTGTGACGAATCCATATCTCTGAAATGAATAATACACGTACGTATGCCGTTCCGAATTACTTCCGAATCACGAACCGTTGACCGGATTTTTTACCGACCTCGACTTATGAAAAATCGAATAATACCCGTACGTATGCCGTTCCGTACGTTAGCCGAATCACGAATTGCTAACTAGGGTCTAGATACACTTCCGTTTTACACCGACTGTCCTAGATTAAGAATTATTTTTTGGGACCCTTGTTTATTTGAGGGAATCATTGATTTTTTAAGCCACATATCTTACAATGATAAGGGATGTCCTACAGTAATGAGTTTACCAATTTACCCCTTATTCTATTTAACATTATCCCACCACCTCCTCCGATTATCACCACCATCACCGCCGATTACCACCACTACCACCACCACCTCAGATTATCACCACCACCAACCACCGATTACCACCACCACCTCTGATTATTGAGTGACTAAAGTGATAGAAGAAGAAGAAGATGGAGAAAAAAATTATTTTGAGATAGGTGAATATGGAGAAAAAACATCCTCTGGGTACCGAAGTATGCTTGTAACTTAGTGAATATTGCTATAAACGGCCTAAAATATCTTGAAAATCAAAATTGTAACAAAATTTTTTTAACCAGGTCAACAAAGTTCGATTTTATTATATGAAGAACATGTAACCGAACTTTCTGCAATCGCAGTTCGGTTATTAAATCCAAAATCACAGGAAACCGAACCAAAGCTTTAATGGAGTTTTTGTTTGTTCGGCTAGCTGATGAAAAATCAAATGTAACTGAACTACTATGCTTGAGTTTACAGAGTTATGTTCGGTTCAGTCGACTAGACCACGTTTTAACCGAACTTTAAACAACAGAGTTCGGTAAGTTCGTAGAATTTTATTTTTTGCGATTAAACCGAACTCAACATTTGTCTATACAGATAAGAGTTCGGTTTTGAAATTATTTTTTCGAGTTAACCGAACTCATTTACAGAGGTATGTTCGGTTGGTTCGCACTCATATTTTCCCAATGCAACCAAGTTCCCAACCGAACTGCAGGTTAAAAGTAACCTAGTTTAATGGAGTTCGGTTGGTTCGCAAACTTCAACATATTTTGCGAATCAACTGAACTGAGCTTATATATGCATATATGCAATTAGGCAAACGTTCGGTTAAAGTAAAAACTTAACAATTTTTGCGATCCAACCGAACTGCACTTGCAAATGCATATATAGTATTAGCCCATAGTTCAGTTAAAAGTATTTTTTGCGAATGAACAGAAAAAATTAATTCGTGATAACCGAACTCTGAGTTCGACAGAGACTTTTTTTTTGCGACGTAACCAAACCTGTCTCTGAAAAAAAAAACGGAAAATGGGTCATTTGTCCAAAAAATTTTAAAACACGGTTCAAATGGACGAGTAAAAAATTTTATGGGTGAAATGGACAAAAAAAATAGCAAGGATGAAACTGGATTCATCCTGGATTAAACTTAAAAAATAGCGAAGATGAAACTGGATGCATCCTGTGTAAATTTAAAAGTATTTGAAAATGGGCAGGATGAAACTAGTTACATCCTGCCTATTTTTAAATTTTTGTCCATTTAAACAGTATCAAAATCTAACTGTCCTTTTCACCCAGAAAATTTTGATTTTGGTCTTTTTAACCAATTTTGTGAAAAAAAAAACCTCCATTAAACCTGTCTGCAACTTCCATCCAACTCATTTTGATGATTACTTCTCATTTTTTCAACCAAAAACGAACGACAAGCAATGAGTTTGTGAGAATATCTTTGTTAATGATTTAAATTAAGTTATATATAGAGAGGTAGTGGTGGTTGGTGGTGGTGCTAATCGGTGGTTGGTGGTGGTGTTAATCTGAGGTGGTGGTGGTGGTAATCAGTGGTGGTGGTGGGAGGAGGAGGTGGTGGTAATCGGTGGTTGGTGGTGGTGATAATCAGAGGCGGTGGTGGGTTGATATTATTTTTTACTTAATCATTTCACTGATGATTTCACTAATCATAACCCAAACATAATCAAAAGGGTAGTTTAGGTATTAATAAAAATATATTGATAAGGGATGACCTAGAATTACTTCTAATGACCCACCCAAAACAAAAAAATGGTCCCCTCAAATAAACAAGGGTCCCAAAAAATGATTCTAGATTAAAATTGGAAGAAACCGGGACAAAAATTACTTTTTGTGAGGGATTTTAGATCGCTTTGGCAGGAGACTATTGTTCTTTCCGCCGCCTGCTCAGATCGGCTCTATTTGAGTATATGTACGGTTTATTTTCCTACCTTATCTCTCTCCTACCTTATCTCTCTCTCCTACCTTATCCTTCTGGTTCTTAACGAAAAACCTAGTTGTTCTTGCCGCCGCCTGCTCAGATCGGCTCTTTTGGAGCGGATCTGAGCAGCCATCTTTCCCGGTTGGTCATGCTTGCTCTTGCTTTCCTTTATGCGTTTTATGGTATTGTTTTCTTTGCAGTTTTATGGTTTGGTCTATTGGATGGTTGAATGATTATGCTGAGTTGATATCTGTTCATGGGGAGAAGAAGAAATCAACTTGTATCCTCACTCTTTGTGTTGTTCAGTAATCAAACTGAAGCATCGGAATCGTTACTTTCGGAATCGTCAACATCTTCTCCTTTTTTCAGTTTGGGTTTCACCCAAGATGATTGTGTTGATCGGATTGTATTGTGTACTGTTTTAAATTTATGTAATCCTAGTGTTCTAGGTCTTGTAACAGATCAATTTATTTTTAGATCTCGTTTTTTTAATGCTTTTCGGTATAGTTTTTGGATGTTTAGGACTGTTTGGTTACTGTTGAATATGGATCTTGTAATCTCTGTAATGGTATGCTTAATTTCGGGTCACTATCTGTTCGACAGCCCCAAGTTTGGTAATGAGTTTCTCAGGCAGGTTCATCAGCTCCGAAGACTTTTCTGGCGAGTTCAATGTTACCCGGCCGGCGGTGATTCTATTAAATCGTTCTTGGAAGGTCATGGTTTTCAGAAAAAAATTAAACTTTTCTATAGGGTTGTGGATCATGTTTCAATGATCCAAGCTCTCCCGTATGTAAGCGGGTGTTACTGTTACTTATCTCTCCCGTATATCGGGTGTGATTACTACTGTTACTGGTTACTGGTGATTCGAGTATCCGTGATTCTGTTAACTGAGATTCTATTACCGGAGATTTGTTGCTTGGTCCTGTTTGAGAGTATTTCAATGTCAGTCCTGTTGTATGTTCTTGGTGATGTCCTGTAACTTTCAGGCTTATGCCTGCTTTATCTATTAAAAAAAAGAAAAGGCAGGAGACTATTGTGAAGCCCGTCATCTGTGCAAAGGTCTTAGGGATGGTTGGGCCGCGTGTAGTAAACTCAAAGACCACTGTAGGAAAATAAAACCAAAAAAGGATAAAGACGTCGAGTCGGAGGACGAACCGGAAAATGATACAGATTTTGTGCTGATCACACCCCACACCGATCCGGGGAAACAATCTAAGATCACTTATGTGACGCATAAAGAGACAACCATCAATGCTTATACCACATGAGGGTTTGGTGTGTCACCTAGCGGTCAGGATACATTGGAATTTCTAACTACTGGCCAGGATCTTCCCTTCCTTCCTAAAATAACGTACTGATTTGGTTAATCCAATGGCCGGCCCTCCCTACCGTAACAAAGGTTATTAAATCTGTTTCTTAAATAGCGAATGATAAGGTTTAATCCAATGGTTAGCCGTATTTTATATCCCCCGATCGTTGGCAATGAATCCTTCTCCCCTTTCTATATTCCGTAACCGCGCATAAACCCTTGGAAATCCTCTCTTGGACGGAAAAAGGTATATCCAATCAAGCACTTGCGATGAATAACCCTCTTATCATCTTCCTCCTATTGAATGTTTTTCGACGTTAGATATAAGCCCCAATTGCAGCTTTAAATGGCTTCTCCATATAATGCCTCATCCCATTCAAAAACAGCATCGGGGTTCTACCAGTTCGCATGTAATTTTTTCCTCTTTCGTAAGTTTTTCCTCTTTCCTGAATTTCGCTTTTGTCCACAAAAAAAACGTTGTCCTTTATAAGCTTTATGCTTCTATCCAATGCAAGGGCCATTACACCGCTTCCATACGTCTCTGCTCAAAGGGCACCCATCATAGATTTTTTTTTTTAAGTAAAAATTTGTAGCATCAGAGACATGTTTCATTGCCTTTGTACCGTTGTTTACGAAAATATGTATCTTATTTTGCTTAAATTCCTTTGTTAGTGAATTTTGTCTCCAAAAATATGTTCTGCAAGGATTTACTTACTTATCGTATCCCTGCCATTCATTCTAATTTTTTTTAGATTGTTTGTTTTTTGTTTATTGAACATAGCTTCATACCGGTATGGGACGCCATCCGAACAAGACAGCTTCAAGGAATCGTGTGACCTCGAAGAAGGAAAACATGCACCGTTACTGTTCGAGTCAATAGGATATGGGAATAATTGGTATGGAAAACTCTTCAATAGGAAAATCATGCACCCTTGAGTTTTTATTGTCTTGGAAAGAATGAAGCTAGTTCGGGAGAAAGATCATCACATAATGGTAAGTAGTCTGGTACATTGGTACGGCCTCAGAGAAATATCGGACTGCTTTTAATTTGGATTTGTATTGCTTGAGTTGGAATCGAAAGGTAAATTGTATTCTCAAATCATATTATCTTGGTGTCTGTTTTTCTATAATTTTATTCTTTCCCACGGTATCATCAATGGAGAGGATGCATAATTTTTGCTCACTGTTTATGGGTAAAAACTACTTCTGCTGGTTTTGGTAATTTGGGGTGTGTGGATGAGAAATGAATCTAAACCCTAAACAAATGCACTGCGCGGTGAGTGATTTTGATTCGAGAGACCAATCTATACAATTCTGGCCTAAACCAAGAAATGGTCGTTCCAGACTTGTTTCGGTCACAAAGTGAAGGAGATGGGGTTAATCTTAGGGAGGGAAGCGAAGAAGGTGTTGAGATTGTGAAAGCGTAGGCTTTTTTATAACTTGTGACAGAAAGGTGAGAAGGCTTACAAATGATGCAAGAGGGCTCTGGGTGTTTGAATACGTTTGCACACTTGGCTTCTGTATTGTGTTCTCTGTCTGTCTCTCTTGGAAAATAGGAAGGAGAGACTATTTATACAAGTCATTGAGCCTTATTCACGTCTCTCGCGGGAAGTGGAGGAAGTGGAGTGATGGAGTAGTGGAGTTGTGTGTTGGTGTCACACGATCAGTCTTGCCAACTTCTTCCATCATCACTAACCGTCCGCCTCTTCCTGACACGTTCTTGTGATGGCGCGTTGCACGCTGCATGCTGTAAACCGCCAGACCGATACCCTAGTATGTATACTCCAGTTTGTGACATGATTGATGTCTCGAGTGTATGTGTGGATCTTGGGACCCACGGAAGGTAGCATGTAATGCTAGGCTAAATAACTAAGTTATTTAGGAATTTGATACTTGTAAAGCATCGTGTATATTCTATGCAGGTGCTGCATCGAATGTATTCGGCATGTATAAAGCATCGCAGTTGAGCATCATGCCCTTCCTACTTCACGTGAGGATTTGGAGGCTACATGGGCGAGCCATGCCTTAGCCGACTACATTATGGAGAAGAGTGGCGGATGGTGATCACGGTGATACCTCACTGGTCGCCTAACTCCTATCCTAGGCCGTCCGTCCGAGCTAGCGAAGTTGGACGGACGAGATGACTTGTGACCCACATCTGCGACCGTCGGATTAGGGTTTAGGAGGTGTGCAAGTGCACTCTTTCATCTTGGTAGAATCCAATCATGGGAGGCATTTCATGGAGGACCGATCAGGAATGCGTGTAGACGACATGCTGATGTTCATGTCCATGCTTCACTGTCCCACAAAGGTTTGATCTAGGCCACTCAAATTTACAGGTGAAGTTGTGTGGCTGAGATCGATTTGCGACAAAAATCCTATGCCGCAAAGGATTCCTAAAAGGGCGCGGTATGCCACCTTCAAGGCGCACATTTCGAGATGACTAAGCTTGGTCGGTCTCGGCCGATTGGTCCGGCGTGTAGGTGATAGGCTGATATCCACGCCTATACCTGACTGTCTCATGGAAACGTGATCTAAGCCACTCAATTTGTCTGGCGAAGTTGAGTGGTTGAGATCAATTTGTGAATTAGGAAGCGTGACCATGCTAGTTTGGGAGCGCGAACCAAGGATGGATTTGGACGATCGGTCGGACATGAAGCCGGTCCCACGGTGGTCATGCTAGCATGTTCGGCTTCCCCTGAAGTTTCATATTTTCCTTCTATTCAAGACTGCGAAGATGGACGCTTGAGATGATTTTGCAACATATGGATGATGCCGCAAACCCCAATTAGGGTTTTGCCGGACGTGCGTCATGTTTGGTTTGATACGCACGAATTGGGACAACCAATCATTATTAGTCCTGACCGATTGGTCATGTGTGTAGGCAGGCCTACAGTGATTGTGTTGACATGCACTGGGCCATTTGAATCCACATCTACACCCTCCATATATGCCTGCGAAGATGGGTGGTTGAGATCGTTTTGCCGACATATGTAATGTGCCGCAAACCCTAATTTAGGGTTTCTTGTCCATCCCTCTTGGTTTGAACGGCTTGCCAATCTATGCCACCCATTTTGGGGAGGCCGACCATGTGGGCCCGCGTTGGGTCGGCAGTGAATATTCTAATACCTGCTTGGGGTATTGGATTCGATCTTGGGCCATCCAATCATGCTGGTGAAGTTGGATGATTGTGATCGTTTCTAGGCTGCTACGGACAGTCTAGACGCTCAATCGATCTAGTATAACACACCGAGAGTTATATGCTGAATCGGGATAGTATAACATACCGAGAGTTATATGCTCAATCGGGCTAGTATAACACACCGAGAGTTACGCCTATACGGGCATTCCGTGCATGCCTCACTGTTGGTACTTGGATATTCATGCTACTCTGATGCGAGTAACAATCAATTATCATGCCGCACTAACAATAAGAGTTCTGCTAGGAACAACACAGGAAATACAAGGCATTTTATGCATTAATCAATAATGCTAAAATTCACAGAATATTCGGGGGATGGTTGTTACATGCTCAATTCTAGGTGAATTAGTAAAGTGAAGAAGTATTCATCACTTATAAAATAATCTCATCCTCTGGAGGATGATTACGCAAAAATTGGTTTTACAACTTTAGCCCTGAACTAAAATCCACCATCAACATTAAGTCCCCTGCCTAGCATGCAATGGTTACACTATTGTGGGGTAGGCATGAGATGGTGACAACATAAAGATAAAACTTTTGAGACAAAGTTTAAATGTTACCAGGAGAGACCGGTCGTCCTGTCCTTGGAGCATGTCACGTTCAAGAGGCGTCCATAAGAGCCTTCCCCTAGCATGATATCAGTCTTTCATGTTTCGATCGACCTTTCTATGCCTGCTTCGGTCGAGCGTGGGACCTGATGTGAGCATGTTTGCTTCAAACATGGGCAGATTTGTATGCTTCGATAAAACACGGGTCCACCGTGTAAATGTTTCAGACGTCGTCCCTGTCATGTGCCTGCTTTTCCCGCACGGTTTATGTGCTTTCTCGTGCGTCATCCTTGATGCTTCGACCAAACACCGACCCTGCTATCTTGACAAAACACCGTCCTTGCTGCCTTGACCTTGATGCATGCTTTGCTCAAACGTGGGACCCACTGTGTGCTTGCTTTTCTCAAAAATGAACCTTTTGTGCTCAAATATGGATGTGGGTCATGTAGAGAGCGTTGAAGCAGCTTCTGGAGCGAGCAGGTCCCGGAGAGTGTTGAAGTGTTGGAGCTGAAACGCCTTCTTCTGAAGAGAAATCTTTGAAGCGGCTTCTGCTGGAGGGAGTCTTGAAGCGGATTATTTTTAAGGGAGCGTTGAAGCAGCTCCTTTTGAAGGGAGCGTTGAAGCGGCTCCTGCTAGACAGAGTGTTGAAACGCCTTCTTATGGAGAGAGAGCTTTGAAGTGGCTTCTGCTGGAGGGAGCGAATGTCGAGGCTGGTCCCGGAGAGAGCGGTGGAGTGGCTTCTTCTTCAGTTAATTTTACCTTGAAAATTACATACTCCTTGATTGACCATCTCTCTTGTGTTGAAGAAGTCCTTGACTGACGGCGAAGGAATTTCATGCTGAGCCTCATTTCCCAAGAGCGATCTCTATCCGTAATGGTTGTTTCTATGGTGAATCTCGAGCACTAGTATCAACAAACGAACAACGGTTCTTAGCTGCTGCTGTGATCAGAAGAGACTGTCAGGATAAAGCGTGACATCTACGGGCACAAACTTGGCGGTTTTCATATAGTGATAGAGCTTGTCTCGAGGGGAAGGCTAATGATAGAAACGATAGCTTCCTTGATGTTTCCTCATGGAATGAAATGAGGGAGACAGTCCCCTGCCCACGAGTATCCACTGACCCTTCGACTTGATGGAAGTTTTCATATTGGGTTCATGAGGCCGTCTTTACACCTGAGTTGCGTTACATAGACGTCCAGGAATATCATTGGTCTTTGACAATACGTCTACTCTTTTGAGTATATCCTCATCTTTGGGTACCTTGGAATTATAATGATAGCACGCTTGCATCTCTCTAAATTCACCATCTTTGAGATGGGCAGTGGTAAGCAGTCCCCAGTCATACTACTTTGGTAAAACAACTACATCTTCTACGGGAGACAGATTCTAAAAACGTCTCTCATTGACGTAGCTATCGTCGATCCATATATGGAATATCTTGGACGTTGTTTCACCATTGTGGAATTCGTGCATATGGTACTGGAGTTAGGGTCGGCGTGCATGACGTTGTATCTCGGTGGTTTTCCTCTTACTGCTTCGGCGAAACTGGTTCCTTCTAGCAGGGAAGATGTTGTTGTAGATGAGCGTTCAACAGCTCCATAGGATGACCAAAAGTGCAGATTCTCCAACATAACACGATAGACGTGCACAACTGTTTTGATAGAGTAACTCATCCGGATCTTGCTCAACATGACGCGTGAACATTGTTATCTTCTTGAGGCTGCTCCCTTGAGGTATCATCTCCAGTGGAAGATTGCCACCATAGAGCATTGATATGTTTCACCGACATACTTTAAACCAAATGGCAGTACAGTATAATAAAAATTTCCGAGAGGAGTTCGAAAGGCTATCTTACTTATGTCATGCTCGTACATCCTTATCTAATTGTAGCCGCTATATCCATCAATGAAGGAGAACACACCATGTCTGCTGGTGGCATCTACTCACATGTCGATTTTAGGTAGAGGAAAATCATCTTTGGGGCAGCATCTGCTCAAGTCTCTGAAATCCACACATCACCCGATGTTAGCGACTTCGAGCTCATCAGTTTTTGGAGTTTGTGCCATCTTACAGCTGTCGTGGAATATATAACACTTCTTCTTCTTGTGGCCCGTCGTTGTTGCAGAATTCCGTTGAGCGGAGAAACTGGGTAGCATCCGCAGCTTCACATGATGAGGAGAATTTGGGACGCCTCGTCAGCAAGGATGCATCATGGGACTTAATCTGCAATGATATAAGCCGATCTTCCTCCTTGATTGACGCCCACGTGGGGGGTGGGATGCAATGAACTCTGTCTGATTCCCCGTGCAGAGTTTCTCTTGGCTCAAACAATTCCACTCCACATATCGGTGCATAAGGAGACAACAACGCAGGAATACGAATGACTTCTTTATTTATCACAGTATTCAGGCACTGGTGATACGTTGAAGGGAAATTCCTATTGTCAGGGAGCCACGGTCTCCCTAGTATCATGTGGTAGTCTGGCTCCTTTTTTATGACTTCGAATTTCACTTTTGACTGGACAGGTCCTACAGATAAATTTAGATTGACATACCCGTACGTGTTGGTTTTATTTCCCTCAAAGTCTGTCATCGTGGTAGGCTGCCGCAGGATCTTGCTTGGGCGAACCTTGGACGTCCTGAGTGTCTTGAGGGTAATCACATTCGAAGATGCTCCTGTGTCGATGAGGTCTCTCTTGAATTTTGAATCCTTGATGCGTGCAGTAACGTGTAAGGTCCGGTTGTGACATTCTTACGCCATCATGTCTTCTTCTGTAATTGTAACATATTCACAGGCATATCCGGTATTTTGGAGGCCTCTGGATGTAAAGGAGTTAACTGTACGTCCAAGGTTATCTGGTTGATTGCAGCAAACGTCTCTGGCCGCTGACCCTTCGAGAGGTGTAAAAGTTTGCATAAACTTTCCAATAGAGAAAATGCTTCCTGATCCACCGGCGTCTGGCTCATAGTGAGACTATTGACTTTAGGAAGATCGTTGTGAGGATCAGTACCCAGTGTAGGAATCACTATGACAGGACCGTGCATTGAATGCGTTCCTTGTTGGCTCCAGGGGATGTCGCGGATCTTGTATAAATAGATCAGTTAATATCTTAAAAAAAGTGAGTACATCTTTCTGAGTTGCAGCCATATACATTTGAGTCTTAGAAAGGACTTCCTACTTTTCCATCAAATCTGCGATGGTAATGGGAGATGGTCCTCCTCTTTCTCCTCCAGCTACTCGTCCTGATGAAGGAGTGTTAGTTGTTGATCTGGTGACCGCCGGAGGCGTTACACTCGAAGAAATGCCGCGAGGTTTACAGCTGGTCTGGATCTGGTGACAGGAGGCGTCGCTCCTAATAGGATATCTCCTCCTGCTTTGCTAGTGGTATAAGTGATGGCTCCACGAGATGTATTGACTACGGTAGCTCCACTGACAGGTACATCGACACCGGAAGTGTTATCCGCACTAGCTCCATCAAAATTTATTGTTGATCCAGACTTGTGTTCTACTATTTTGAAATGAATTGATGATTGAATTGGTCCTAAGATGTACCCTTTTGAAATTACGGAAATCGAACCGGGTATTGAAAAGATGAAATTGAGAATTGGAAATTGATATTGCAACCGAGAGATTAATCTCCCACCGTGGTCGCCAATTATTTATGGGTAAAAATTACTTCTGCTGGTTTTGGTAATTTGGGGTGTGTTGATGAGAAATGAATCTAAACCCTAAACAAATGCACTGAAAGGTGATTGCTTTTGATTCGAGAGATCAATCTATACAATTCTGGCCTAAACCAAGAAATGGCCGTTCCAGACTTGTTTCGGTCACAAAGTGAAGGAGATGGGGTTGATCTTAGGGAGGGAAGCGAAGAAGGTGTTGATATTGTGAAAGTATAGACTTGTTTATGATTTGTTGTGTTCTCTATATGTCTCTCCTGGAATATAGGAAGGAGAGCCTATTTATACAAGTCATTGATCCTTATTCACTTCTCTCGTGGGAAGTGGAGGAAGTGGAGTGATGGAGTAGTGGAGTTGTGTGTTGGTATCACACGATCAGTCTTGCCCACTTCTTCCATCATCACTAACCGTCCGCGTCTTCCTGGAACGTTCTTGTGATGGCGCGTTGCACGCTGCACGCTGTAAACTTCCAGACCAATACCCCAATATGTATCCTCAGTTTGTGACATGATTGATGTCTCGAGTGTATGTGCGGATCGTGGGACCCACGTAAGGTAGCATGTAATGCTTGGCTAAATAACTAAGTTATTTAGGAAGTCGATACTTGTAAATCATCGTGTATATTCTATGCAGGTGTTGCATCAAATGTATTCGGCATGTATAAAGCATCGTTGTTGATCATCATGCCCTGCCTAATTCAGGTGAGGGTTTGGATGATTCATGGGAGAGCCATTCATTAGCCGATTATATTATGGAGAAGAGTGGAGGATGGTGATCACGGTGATACCTCACTGGTCGCCTAACTCATATCCTAGGCCGTCCGTCCGAGCTGGCGAAGTTGGACGGACTAGATGACTTGCGACCCACATCTGCGACTGTCGGATTAGGGTTTAGGAGGTGCGCAAGTGCACTCTTTCAGCTTGGTCGAATCCAAGCATGGGAGGCATTTCATGGAGGACCAATCTGACATGCGTGTAGACGGCATGCTGATGTCCATGTCCATGCTTCACTGTCCCATAAAGTTTTGATCTAGGCCATTCAAATTTACCGGTGAAGTTGAGTGACCGAGATCGATTTGCGACAGAAATCCTATGCCGCAAAGGATTCCTAAAGGGTCACAGTATGCCACCTTCAAGGCGCGCTTTTCGAGATGACCAAGCTTGGTCGGTCTCAGCCGATTGGTCCGGTGTGTAGGTGATAAGCTGATATCCACGCCTATACCTGACTGTCCTATGGAAACGTGATCTAAGCCACTCAATTTGTCTGGTGAAGTTGAGTGGTCGAGATCAATTTGTGATTTGGGAAGCGTGACCATGCTAGTTTGGGCACGCGAACTGAGGCTCCTGACCAAGGATGGCTTTGGCCGATCGGTCGGACATGAATCCAGGCCCACGATGGTCATGCTAGCATGTTCGTCTTCCCCTGAAGTTTCATCTTTTCCTTCCATTCAAGCCTGCGAAGATAAACGCTTTGGATGATTTTGCAACGTATGGATGATGTCGCAAACCCCAATTAGGGTTTTTCCGGCCGTGAGTCATGTTTGGTTTGATGCGCACGAATCGGGACAACCAATCATGGTTGGTCCTGATCGATTGGTCATGTGTGTAAGCGGGCCTACAGTGATTGTGTTGACATACTCTGGGACCTTTGAATCCACATCTACACCCTCCATCTATGCCTTCGAAGATGGGTGGCTGAGATCGTTTTGCGACACATGTAATGTGCCGCAAACCCTAATTTAGGGTTTCTTGTCCATCCCGCTTGGTTTAGACGGCTTGGAAAGCTATGCCACCCCTTTTGGGGAGGCCGACCATGCGGGGCCTGCGTTGGGTCAGCAGTGAATATTCCAATACCTTCTCGGGGGTATTGGATTCGATCTGGGCCATCCAATCATGATGGTGAAGTTGGATGATCGTGATCGTTTCTAGGCTACTACGGACAGTCTAGACGCTCAATCGAGCCAGTATAACACGCTGAGAGTTATATGCTCAATCGGGCTAGTATAACACATCGAGAGTTATATGCTCAATCGGGCTAGTATAACACACCGAGAGTTACGCCTGTACGGGCATTTCGTGCATGCCTCACTATTGGTACTTGGATATTCATGCTACTCTGCTGCGAGTAATAATCAGTCATCATGTCGCACTAACAATACGAGTTCTGCTAGGAACAACACAGGAAATACAAGGCGTTTTATGCATTAACCAATAATGCTAAAATTCACAGAATATTTGGGGGATGGTTGCTACATGCTCCATTCTAGGTGAATTAGTAAAGTGAAGAAGTATTCATCACTTATAAAATAATCTCATCCTCTGCAGGATGATTACGCAAAAAATGGTTTTACAACTTTAGCCCTGAACTAAAATCCACCATCAACACTCACATAACCTTGTAAGACAAGAAAGTTATAGATCCATAACTGATTTGCAGGTCCTAACAAGAATTTCTATGAATGAAATTCTTATATCTACACAAGCATCACTAGCTTACAACTTTATTGAGAGGTAATTTCGCGGTGATGTCAGTAACACTAAGTTTCCTCTTTTGTAGCTATATAAAATATGAAATTGTACTCTGAACAAATAAATAATTTTCTTCTTTTTTATCGTATCTGTCAGCAATAACGAGGAGCAGCGATATCAATTTTGGTGGTGAAGTTGGGTTCATTATATTTCTTATTAAGGTCAGGAGTGTTAACCCAACTACATAACAATAAAAGCATTTTTCTTTTATGTGCAACTCTTAGTTAAGATGCGCCCCTTGATGGCTGAGAGGCCTGAAATACTTTTGGATTTGTTCGCGAGTGGTTTATTCAACAGTTAACAAGTATGGTGTTTTCGACGAATTTTCTCTGAGTTTTTCTAAATGGTTTTCTAGGTTCAACAAGCTTTTGCATACCTAGAGAAGTAATACATCATGTTTCATAGAAGTTGCCGATGGTTAGAATTTTCACAAACTTTTTGGTGTCTGTGTGAACCCTTTGGTGGTTATTAATTGTACTGCAGAGTTCGTGGATATCTTGAAGTCGATGATGCTTATGAAGTACACTTTTGACCTGTTAGATTAGTAGTTTTTATAAACAAGACTGCTATAATTTTTTAGACTAGCAATGAACATAATATGTTAGTATGAGGAAAGGTATATATGGGTTTAGGAGTTGTACATAAGCCTCGATTATGATTTTTTTTTTTTTTTGGCTTTTGAATACATAACAAAATCAACTTAAAAGTGCATATCCATCTTTCTGTACATGGGAAATAACTTAGAGACAAAGTTTTATAACTGGTGGTGATTTTTAATTGAATTTTAAAATGATTAGTATAATCCCCTATCGTATCCAAGGGATTGGGGATTGTGAATGAGCTTACCTGAAAAATTTAGTCCGTGAAATTTGGATATATATCTAGCTTATACGTTCATAGTGTATGTATGTTTTTTCCTTCACATAGTATCATTTTGATCATGGTTTTCGAACAAACAGTTCGAAATACTTACTAACATCCCATTGTATCTTTATAGTGGCCTTTTAGTTTATTTAGACTGATCTAACGTGTTTAGACTACCCCAATTTGCGTTCTCTGGAAATTAATAATATCCATGTAGATTGTGGACTTGATATTCTTATTTTATCTTTACAAAATTTTGCGTCCGTTCATATCAATATGATACCTACGCCAACTCTTTAGTTGAGTTGTATCTTCCAACGATTGTCAATTTCCAGTCTTGATTTTTAATTGACTGCTTAGTGCATCATTTCGTACATGTGTAATTTGTGAGGGCTTCTATTCACCATGGATGGACTGATACAATGTGAGCCTAGGTGTTCAAAATTTAAACCTAGGATCTTAGAGCATTTTCTATGGGAATGAACAAATTTTTTAGTTTGTTCAGCCATGTGGACGAACAAACTCGTTTCTCCACTATGGTAAATCAGATAAAAATGAACAGATTTGGTTTTCTAAGGTCCCATTAGTATTTCTTTTTAATATAAAATCTTTTGTAGAATAAAGATGAAAAATAAAATATAATATTTAGGTGAGATAAAATATGATGAAGTGGATAAAATATGATAAAGTGGGGTAAAATAAGATTTAAAAGTAGTAAAATATTCACGGATTGTACTGGGCGTCATTGGGGATGACTCAGGCGTCACTGAGGATGACGCGGGCGACATTGGGGATTACGCGCGTTTTTGGCATTGTCGCGCGCTCTTCCACCCGACGCGCGCTGGGTGTTCCGACTCAGTGTTCAAACCATCAGATTTGTTCATTTGAACATCCATTTTTCATGTTTGTTCATTCCATAATGGGATCAAAATAAACAAACTTAAAATTTGTTCATTCCATAGGAATTGTCCTTCAATTGTTGGTTTAATTCCATATATCAGACTGAGTTCCATGTATTGGGATGGACTACGGGGTTGGCCCATGAAAAGTGTTTTTGAGGTGTAAATTGGGAAATCTGCTAGCCTATCTTGCATGATGGAGTGCTTTGTCGTAAATTTAACAAATTTGGTAAGGCATATCAATTAAAATATCGGATCTCGAGTTATAATTTCCATTATGTCGGCTTTAAATATACTTCCTTTCCTAAACTATTCAAAGAAAAGAAATGGAAATGAAGTTGCACCGAAGATAATATGGTATGACACAGACTTCCGGTTAAGTAGATCCACCATTAATTAAACATTTATTTCATCTTTGCATACAAACTTAATTAAGTGTTAACATCGGACATTCATTTTACCGAAACACAAAAAACCATTACAACTACAACTTCAGTTGATTACTTCTAGAGATTGTTTAATGCCCCAACTTAGGACAGTGTGAAATAGCCCGTGCCGGCATGGGTAATTCACATTACACTGACCAAAACTATGGTCATCCAAAAAAGACAAAATACAGTGCAAAACAAACAAACAAACAAGCAGAATAATTCCACATGAAAAGCTTTGAATGTACACCCATTAACTTTGTAATGTAGAATAGCTACTGTTGGTGTTCATGATGTTGGTGCTCCGATTCAACGTCGCCAAGAACCTTGTGTTGCTCCGGTTCAGTTTCCGGACCAACAACCATCTCTTTAGCATTTTTGGCTATTTCAGCCAAGGTTTCTCCAACAGCTCCCAGTAACTGGGCGGGTTGAACCTCTACTTCCTCTTCCGTTTCTTCAATACCCTCAACATGCTTCTCTGGTCCCTTATGTTTATCCTCTGTTCCTCTCTGCATAAACAAAACAAAATCCCAAAAGTCCATCATTCCGCACTTTCTATCCAGATGCCGTTTTAAAGTTTTAAAGTCCGAGCCAATTTCATAGTTTAGACTTCACTGGTTCAGCAGTGCACAATTCATGTTTGGGTTCCTTAATTTTATTAGAAATGACCACCCCTATCCCATCCTCCATCTGCACCATCTGAATTCACTTATTAACATTAATTAAAACGGTAAGTGAGGGACACATAGTAGACACGGGCCGGTTTTATAAAACCCCATCTCCGCTCCTGGGACATGCTAAATGAAGACAATACAAACAGTATTCAAGACTTCTTTAATGTGACTGAGAATCTCTATTTAAATTCTAGGCTACATTCACTTCTAAGAATGAGCAATTAAAGAATCAAATAAACTAAGATTATATAATTCTTACCTCGACACCGGAGTATTTGTTGGTTTCTTCAAGTTTACTGCTTGCTTTCTCTGTGACGCCAGAAGGTTTGTTAGTTTCCTCTAGTTTCTTGCTTGTTTGATCCACGGCACTTCTAGTGCTATCAACAGCTGCTTGTTTAGCTTCAGATGATTTCTGACCAGCATAACCCAAACCCTTCTTACTTGCTTTTAAGGTAATATCTTTAGCAGCAACAACTTTCTCACCAGCATATTTAACGGTCCTTTTGCTGACATCAAGGGCTGTATCTTTAATGTCCACAGCTTTCTCGCCAACATAATGAACTGCAGTACTACCAGTACTAACTGCTACATCTTTAGCATTCACCCCTGCTTCAACTGTTAAATCAACAACAGCTTTACCAGCGCCTAAGCTAATTTCTTTCGCTTCTACTGCTTTCTCACTTGCAACAGTTGCGGCTTTTTTAGTAACACCAACAGCTGCATCTTTAGCTTCAACAGCTTTCTTTGCAGTGAAATCCTTTGCTTGTCCAGTTGTTTGTAGTGTATAATCTAGTGCAGTTTTCCCCACACCCAAAGTTGTATCTTTCGTTGCTGATAACCCTTTGGAAGCTTTTTCTGCTGTGTACCCTAATACTTGTGAACCTTTTTCAATGGTGGTATCTTTTGCTGCAACACTTTTATCAGCAACATACGTTGAAGCTGCTCCCAACCCATGAACAACACATTCTTTTACGTCATGTAATGCTGCAGAACCAGCTTGTTTAGCTTTTTCATACCTCTCTTCTGCAGCTCTAATAGCCTCCATTGAGTTTTGTTGTGCTTGTTGCCTGTATTCTCCAACTTCCTCCTCATGATGATGAGACTCTTTCTTTGTTTCCTTATCATCATACCTTTCCTCTGCACCTCTAATGGCTTCCATGGAGTTCTGTTGTGCTTGTTGTCTATGTTTTCCAATTTCCTCGAGCGATGGTGATTTCCTCACACCTTGATCTTGTTGTCTACCTTGATTTTTGGTAGCAGAATCATCTTGGGTTTTTTGATGTTGTTTTGTTTGGCGAATGTTGGAATCCTCGAATTGAGATTTAGATTGAACATGTTGTTGATCAGTACCTGCTTTCTTCATAGTATCTCTCTCTTTTCCAGTATGAGGTTCTTTGATATTCTCAGTATGAGATTCTTCATCACTGTGATGTAGGCTAGGTTGATTTGCTTTCTCAACAAGAGATTCGAAATGGGTAGCAAGTTTTGCAACTCTAGGTTCTTCATGATGCTCTTGCTTGGTGCTAACTTGTGTTGTATCTTTCCTAGTAGCTTTCTCAGATGCCATTGCTATTTTCTGGTTGTTTTCTTAGTATTTGATAGGTAAGAGCAAAGGTGTTTCAAGATGGTAGGCACAGAAATGCGTTTCTAAGAATCTTTTGATGGAACAGATGATAACATTTGAGTTTATTTTGAGATGAGAATGTGGAGGGAGAACAAAAGGGAAGTGGGTTATAAAGACGTAAGATTTTGCTTAGTCGGGGGTTTGTAAAACAAAAGAATGGACAAGTGTCGCAAAGTTTGTGCAACGTGTTTGTATATATGAAAGTAGAGAAGTGACTCAGCTAGTTCCAACATTGATTATTGGGTAAAAGAATTCTTTATACATATCGACTAGACAACCTTATCTGTAGATTCCTTCTTCTTTAGGATTCCAGATTATGTCATACGTACGTGGCTAGTTATAGATATAAAAGATTACATTGTTTCAGTGATCAAGCAACTTCATTATTCCCTGCATTTGCCACCAGTGGGAGTATATCCATTCCATCTGTATACTATATCCTCCACCACCAAAGATTCCAACTGCTGTCTGCATCTTCCTGCAAAAGACAACTAATGCTTACATGTGCAGTTTCCTTCCCTGCAAAATTTACTCACTAAAAATCCAAAAAACCCACTGTATCTAATGGAAGTCCTGAAGCAATAACACTGTGGTTATGTTGATTCTACAAACTTTTCCCGAAATTAAGCACATTTTGTGGCATTTGCACAAAACAAAGAAGTCGCAAGTACTCGCTAAAAACAAAGTACAATACTTTCAGATGAAACAAAAATCCACTGTGTAACTGCAATTTTTTTCTCCTTCCTCGCTGGGTAAAGATAAATAAGTATTACAATGAAAACAGTTGTAAAAGGGCGCCCTGGGCGCACGAGTTGTGCAAGGGGCAGCTAGACAAGAAAACGCAATAGGCGCTAAAGTGTGAGCAAAAAAAAAAAAATCCTATTTTTTTTGGGCGCGTAGGCGCTAGGCGAAGGGCAAAAAGTTTTGTCACAAGTTATCCAGAGTTTTGTCACAACTTTATTAATAACACTGAAAACTAGGGAAAAAAGTTAATATTCTTCTGTGAAAGCCCATTTCCTGATTGTAGGTTAGGAAGAGAAAGAGCTGCATGACTACAACAGTTCTGCTTGGAAAACCAAATTAACTTAACAAGCCAAAAAATGCATTGCATGCTTTACCATGAGCAAACTATTTTTCTCTCAGGATCAAGATAATTTTGGCGAGCCAAATAGAGGCATACTACGAAAAAGGAGATAATGGAACAATGCGGTATCTGATTTCTTCAAGTTTTCTTATTTAATTAATCAAAACTAAAAAAGAAGCATTCACCAGTTCAAAAACTCAAGTCCCCATTAATAAACCTGACTTCGAATCCCCTCCTCATAGCTTCATACAGCCCAGATACACAGCAAATTTCTCATATAGAACACAAATACAAGCAGATATCGCATGTTTTCTTTTCATGTTGCTTTTTGATTCTGTATACATGCCCGTTTATGTTACCCAGTCCAAATAAATGTGTATAATGGCTAAATGCGATACAAAATGAAGTAAAAAGAAATAGCAGAATGCTTCCTACATACCAAATGTTCTCAACATATCTCTGCTGCTGCAAACGGTGGGCAATTTAAGCTTGAGTATGCAGAACGGTCATCGTTCACTGCATTGGCCACCATCATCGTGATTATATCCATTCCATCTGTATTTCCTCCGCCACCAAATATTCCAACTGCTGTTTGCATCGTCCTGCAATGGTAAAAGAGGATATTTATTGGAAACATCTTCACTAATCCAAGTTTTCTGTAGTTACAGTTGATAACAGTACCACACCAGTTGAAAGAGTAACTTAAGAAACCATCTAATAGGATTCAACATGACTCCCATGACAAGTTTTGCATAAAAAAAGACGACTAAGTGTCACATACCATTTTCCTTCCCAGCAGATGTTACTCAACAAAAATCCAAGAAATCGAGTGGAAATCCTAGCGCAATAACGCATTACAGTTCAAAGTGGTTAACTTGATTCTTTACCTCAACATAGGAGATAGAACTACCAGCTCAATCTTCTTAATAAGGCCAGAGTCATGAACATGATTTTGGAAATTATCAACCTGTTAAGATTGCACAATATTATCAGTTCACCACACTTCGTGTTAAGCCCACCGCCAAAGTCTACGAAATAGAGATATCCAACTATAAACACAAGTATTCAAGTAAATAAATACAGGAACAAAGAAACGACCTGTTGCCAACCTAGAGGGGTAAGAGGTGCATCAAAAAGTGAGTAAGATAGATATGCGCTGTCGTCCTTTTCAGCTTCTACATTATGAACTCCTTGAGCATGCCTAACCTGGAGCATAAATCAACTTGAATCAGAGAATTAGAAATAAGCATTCTCGAGCACTCTTAACAAGTCAAATCAACAATGGGGTGATAATAATATACCAAAGCAAAGGGCAAAGAATACAAACCAGATGCAAAATTTTACAACGGTGTAATGGGAACAAACTTGGCGCTACACCACCATCCATATCTGCCAACAAATCAGGTAGAAGAATTTAGTATTGGCAAAAATGTAAATCAAACAACCAACTGAGAATAGCACAACCATGAGGCTAACTCTTAGTCTTGAGGTCAGTTCATGTCCCCACACTAACCATCCAGTTGGCCATGGTGCTTCCCAAAGTTAATTGATTCAAGGGTTTTAAAAATGTTTACCATAAGGATATCAAAGAAACCATAATTGGGTTGTAAACAATAAACAAGAAACGAAACTCAAAGCAACATTCCATAACTCAAACTGCAGAGGCATAACATTCTTCTAGGGTCTTGCTGAACAATTTAGGTCCTAATACATGTTTTTGCAAGTAGTTACACTCACCCTCTATCCACAATCACCATTGACCGAAGTTCACAATGGGCGAAATTGCAGGTGGTTTGAATAGAAAACTAGACGTTAGAACCACTGACAAGTTATAGCATTTACAATGATATTCGAAAATAGAACACATATAAAAGCAGATTTCGTATATTTTGTTTTCATGTTGCTTCTTGGTTCTTTGTACATGCCCGTTTATGTTACCCAGCCAAAATAAATATATATAATGGCTGACTGCGGTACAAAATGAAGCAAAATGAGATAACAGAATGCTTCCTACATACCAAATGTTCTCGACATTACTCTACTCGGTGGGCAATTTAAGCTTGAATATGCAGAACGGTCGTTATTCCCTGCATTTTCCACAATCAGCGGGAGTATATCCATTCCATCTGTATATCCTCACCCACCAAATATTCCAACTGCTGTTTGCATCGTCCTGCAATGGCAAAAGAGGATATTTATTGGAAAAATCTTCACTAATCCAAGTTTTCTGTAATTACAGTTGATAACAGTACCACACCAGTTGAAAGAGTAACTTAAGAAACCATCTAACAACATGACTCCCATGACAAGTTTTGCATCAAAAAAGACAAGTGTCGCATACAGTTTCCTTCCCAGCAAAAGTTACTTAATAAAAATCCAAGAAATCGAGTGGAAATCCTAGCACAATAACGCATTACAGTTCAAAGTGGTTATCTTGATTCCTTACCTCAACATAGGAAATATAATAACCCGATGAATCTTCTTGTTAAGGCCAGAGTCATGAACATGATTTCCCAAATTATCAACCTATTAAGATTGCACAATATTGTTAGTTTTTAATACCCTTTGTGCGAAGACCACCGCCAAAGTCTACAAAATAGACTAGTAGAGAGATCTGACTACAAACTCATTTTTCCAAGAAAGTAATTACACGGGAACAAAGAAACGACCTGTTGCCAACCTCGAGGGGTAAGAGGTGCATCAAAAAGTGAGTTAGACAGATATGCGGTCAGCTTATGAACTCCTTGAGCATGCCTAACCTGGAGCATAAATCAACTTGAATTAGAGAAATTAGCATTTTGGAGCACCCTTAACAGGCCAAGTCGACATGAAATGATAATAATATACCAAAGGAAAGGGCAATTTGTAAATGTTAAAGAAGAAATGAAACTGAAAGCAAAATTCCACAACCCAAACCTAACATTTTTCGGGGGTCTCACTGGACAATATAGCTCCTATAAATGTAACTGTATCCTATCCATGTTTCGGCACCCAACACCTAGATTTTATCTACTTACATGGTCGAATTTCGTACATGAAAACGATTTCGTCTAATTTACGCATTTAAAGATCTATGAACAAAATATATGCACTATGTTATTCCCTATTTATCCATATTTCATTTGCAATTTCACAGTTTGCACAACAATTGGGTTGTAAGCAATAAACAAGAAACGAAACTCAAATTGAAGTTCCATAACTCAAACCGTGGAGGCATACCATTCTTCTAGGGTCTCCATGAACAATTTAGCTCCTAAAACCTAGATTTAATCTATCTAAATGGTCGAATTGTGCCCACGAAAACCGCATAACTTACGCAGTTAAAATCCATGAACACTATCAATCTGTACATCCTGTTATTCCCTATTTATCCATATTTCGTTCACAATTTCCACAAATCTATACATCAAATTCTAGGATTTCAACTATTTCAATTAATCTTTAAAACGAGTAATCAACAACATCAAACAATTGGAACAAAAAATGAAACTATTGAAAAATGTTAGGGTTTTTGTGAATTACCTGAAGATGATGATAAAGCTGAACGAAGGAGAAATGTATTTCCTCTGAAATCAAAGTGATTTTTGATTTGGGATAATAAGAAATAGGAGGTTTGATTTCTAGGATTAATTCCATTCTTGTCCCTCCCGGTTGGTGGTGAAAGTTCTTTTAACCTACTACTGGGACTGTCGGTTGTACGTTGAGGTACACTAATAGGAAATGGACAACTAGGATATCAAAAGAGAAAATGTTTTGCATTTCGTTCTTGAGGAACCATATGGACTTCATTCCCGGTTGTTTTAGGTTTGGGTGGAGACGACGATCGAGCAGCATTTTAGCTGAAACAATGGCAGAAAATCCATGTGGTTAAGGTTAGCGTGTTACGTTTAGTGGCTTCTAATAACAACACTGGTGCAAACGTTTACTGGATTCTAAAAGCTCCAAAATTCTGTGATTATTGCAAGATCTTAGGGCATCAAATTGCTGAGTGCAGGGGAGCTTTAAAAAACAGAGATGAAGCCGAAGTGGTTGATAAAAGTTCTGATCAGATCATTATCAAAAAGAAAAAAAAGAGGTAATCAGAGTAAGGAGGATTTACCGGCTGATCAAGTATTGCTTATGTAGAAAGAGAGAGAGGCTACTGATTTAGAGAAGTATAAAGAAATGGCAGAGAGTATTATTCAACAGGAAGCTCTTAAGCTTATGGAGGAAGCGGTTGATAGGGTTATTTCGGAGAGTCCTTCAAAGTCAGACAAGTTTGAAGTTTTCAAGAATGTGGATGGGATGATTATGCAATCTGAGAATGAGGATTCAGATGGCGAAAAGGACTCAGAGTGTAGCGGTTCTGGAAGTGATGAGGGGTTGGAGGCTATGGTTGAAAGAGACCTGACGTCGGTAACATCTTCATCCCCTACTAATG
This sequence comes from Papaver bracteatum, assembly GCA_023529315.1. Taxonomy (NCBI): domain Eukaryota; kingdom Viridiplantae; phylum Streptophyta; class Magnoliopsida; order Ranunculales; family Papaveraceae; genus Papaver; species Papaver bracteatum. Next base: position 84,260 of record JAJJWX010004736.1, on the reverse strand, counting down.
TATCTAATAAAGTTAATTTTCCAAGTATTGCTCCTCTGAATGCTAAAGCTGTGGTAGAAAAATGGGGGGATAGGATGGACAAAGTAGGAGGAGATCTTAAGACCAAGGATAAAAAGAAGTCGGACATTCATAAATTTAGCGTGCATAAGAAAGTTAAGAATGGTCCTGATAAGGTGGATCCGTCTAGCCGATCAAATTCTCATAACAGGTTTCAAGGTCTTGAAGACGAAGAAGAAGTTGCTACGTCTATTTCAGCTACATCTGAGGCCGTGGTCAGTTACTCTAAGCCTCTTAAACCTTCTGTTTCTAAACCAACTCTTGCGCAAATTAGAAGAGCGAACTCGAAAGCCAAAGCTTCGGGTTTATTTCCGACAGGCTCGCTGAACACAAATTACAAAGGTTCGTCTAAGTCTCTAAATGATCCTACTAAAATTTATGCTCCTGCCCTCATGGAATCTCTATCATCCATAGGAATGAGCTTTCCTACGTCTAAGAAGGATCGTCAATCTATGTTAGATAATCTTGCAGATGATCATAAACACCTGAACATTGAGCAGATTTAATTTGTTCCTTTCCACTCTTCTGGGGGATTGGGGTGGTTTACGTTTCATTTTAGTGTTCTGGCAGCGTTCTCCCCTTTTCTCCTCTTTTTGAAGTTATTGGGATGCCTTTTCTTTCTCTTTATTTTAGTTTGTTCTTCTTAGGTTGTCTTTGCTGTGGGCTTTCATCTCTTCTTTCGTTGTAATCGCCTGCACACGGCTTGTGTGTTTTTCAATTTATAATTTTTGACGAGTAAAAAAAAATAAATAAAAAAACACTGGTGCAAACGAGCGATAGATGGAAAAGATGCTCATCTATGGAACATCTGATCAACAAACTCTGGTCCTTTAATAAATCTATGATAATTGAAACATAATACTTGATTCTCATTCATTCTGACCATATAGAAATGTCTGCGGAGTCACTGGAGGTCCTGATTCGTTTCAAGTTTCTCTACCATGAAGGTGTTAACAGAAGATTTTATCTAAGCTACCATGAATGAAGTAACGGGCAAGAAGAAAGTGGAAATATTGATATCAACCCAGTAACTTTTGTCGACTCACCAGTCACCATCATCCATCGTCAAAATATGGATGTTTTTAATTCAGCACTCTTTTGTAAAAGCAATGCTGGCTGGATGATTAGTTCATCCAATGCCAATGCAAACCTTATGTACCTGTCTTAAGTGCCTATTCAAGCCATTCATTTTGATCCCATAAAAAATTATGTGAACAGTTCTGATGAGAGTATAACCTAATAAAGCTCTCTCATTGACTTTAGCTGATAAGCATACAGATGCTACGTTTTATACCCATATTTGTATTAGCTATGACTCGATATTTGTGCTAAAAATATTATTTTAGTGCTTTTGTAGAAAATACGAGCATAATTGATCACCGGAAGAATAAACAACTAAAAGTGATGTTTGCAACGAAAATGAGCAAAGTCACTCGGTAGGAGTCTAGGAGAGCCTCAAATGTGGTGGCCTAGTATGTTTTTATATCAGCACCAATCAAGCCCGGCCCGGAACTGTGAGACGCAATCCTTCTACATGACCAGCTAGGTAACAACTGAATACCAGCTCATGTGATGTGGCCACTCATGTGGCAGCAAAAACTTGGCCACGTCATAAAAAAAAATGCAATTCTCGTTTTTACTATTCGAAACTCCCCATTGCTGCCCAGATATTGAATCTTACTGATACAATTTTTATACAGTTTTTTTTTTTTTTTTTTAATCAATTTCAGAAACCCGATCTAAAGCATGAACATACATACAAAACTCCTAATTCAATATTTTAATAAAGATCAATAGTTTTCTCCGTTGATTTACGATTCTTGTTATAATAATCATTTTCTTCTTTGTTTGATCAATCAACCCAATGTTTATCAAAATTTTCCAGGGAGATTTATTAAAAAAAATAAACAATATGAGTTCTTAATTCTACAACATGTAGAGGATGTTTTTTTTTTGTTTTGTAAACAAGAACAATAAATTGAGTTTGTATTGAATCTAATTAAGTTTCTATTCACTGAAATTGAAAAAGTTTTCCAAAGAGTTATTTGAAAAGTTTGCCGGTTTAATAAAAATCATCGACATAGAAGAAATAGAAGAAAGTACAGGTCAGTTTGATCCATTAGGTGCCGATGAGCCTAAGATTTTTGTTGATACAGCCTTTGCTAAAATGAAGTAATAGAGGGAGGAGCATATTATGATGTAAATCGTACTAATGATTACAGACAACATATGAAACTCATCATGATATTCATTGTAGGTTAGTGTTGAAAGTAGAAAAATGATGAGGGAAGATGAAAACGAAAGTGGAATTTAGTGTACACGGTTATTTTCAGTTGTTCTTATGACATGGAGAGAAAAAACCCACCTGTTAATGCCACATCAGGATCAGCTGGTATTTAGCTGGTAATCGGCTGTTCAAATAGCAATTTCGTGTGAGACGTGGATAATTCCTTACACTTTTCGTCAAAGAGAAGTCAGAAATTTTGAGCAGCAAAGACTACAAACAAATAGAAGGGCAAGGAAATGAAGGATGTCGCTTTGTTCTTCGTATCTCGCCGATCGAATGGTGGTGTTCTCCGGTATCTCAAAGGGGATCAGTTTTGGTATGCAACGAGTGATCTTCAGAGTAGTGGTGGTCATTCTCTAATAACCACCGTCTCAAATTGAAGTTGGTTACATCGACAACAACTAAAGATTGGGTTTCTCTGGAAATTGGGTATAACTGATAGATGATTTAATTGTAGGCAGTGGTGATTTCTTATTGAATATCTCATCGGGTTCTTATCTGGTTCAAGTTTGGGTTCGAGTAGAAAGAAGAGAAATACAGCAACAAGGACATAAGATGGAGATAAAGCTAGAAGGAAGAACCTCATACAACCAGCTGAAGTACACCGGATACGCACTGAAACTGCACTTCAAATATTCGGTAAAAGGCCTGAAAGAAGATCAGATTTGGTTCGTGTGTTGCTTAATTGCGTATGCGGCATCTTTGGCAGTTGCTAGGAGCTTGGTTGAGGTGCTGTGATGAGGAAGAAATATTCCAGGACAGGTACAGGGGTTACTGGATTGAACTGAGATGGCATCTAAGTCGATGAGATAGCTCGGACATGGAAGAAACATAATTTACTGAGCCCTGCAACCAGTGAGAGGAAGACGCTGAGAAGATGGAAAGATTGATGCGTGTTTGCTGGATAGTTGTGTGCTCGAGTGGTGTCGATATTCGGTGACGTTATGACCAATGGCTCTTCCAAGCACAATTAATCAAGAATTGAAATAGAAATGAAATCAAAAGTAAAACAGGCACACGCAACACAAGGATTTATAGTGGTTCGATCAAGATGATCTACATCCACTTTGGAAGACGACGATAACGGTTTCACTATGATTTAAACAAGATTACAAGAGTATGATTGAAAAACCCTCTCTTAAGATCAATCCTACACTGCCTGCCTCACACTCTCTCTAGGATACATATGTTTCTCTTCTTCTCTGATGCATTTAAATGGAAACTAGGCAAGGCCTATATATAGGAGCTATGAGATTAATTATGTCGACATATAACACAAGAGGGCGACATAATGAGTGCTTCACTATGGTTGGCATCATGAGAGATCACTAGATAGTGGTCGACATATACACATACACCACCTTGAGAGTGATCGACATCTACACATACACCACACTGAGAGAGGTCCACTTAGTGGTAGTCATGATTATACTTTAATCATTCAAGGAACATACACTACAAATCTCCACCTTGACTTGAATACCATCACCACTTATCATCATCGTCTTCGCTCAGCCCCTCAGGGGCTCTCAACACCTGTTGACACCAACCAAGTCCAAGCAATGCTTGAACTTGATACTTGGAACTGGCTTCGTCAACATGTATGCATGGTTATCCGTTGTAGGAACCTTTAGCATCGCTATCCTACCTTCCTCAACTTCTTCCTTGATAAAATGATACCTGACATCGATGTGCTTCGTTCTCTCATGATACATCTGGTTCTTGGTCAAGTGAATGGCACTTTGACTGTCACAGAACAAAGTTGCATTTTCTTGCTTGAAACTCAAATCACCAACCAAACCCATCAACCATATACCTTCCTTCACTGCTTCCGCGGATGCCATGTACTCTACCTCAGTTGTAGACAATGCAACTGTTCTTTGCAAAACCGACCTCCAACTGATAGTAGTACCACACAATGTAAAAGTATAACCTGTCAATGACCTTCTTCTATCAATATCACCTCGCATAATCAGAATCAACATAACCCACAACATTCGTCGAATCACCATAGTGTTTATCAAACACTAAACCAACATCTGTACTTCCCCTTAGATACTTCAAAATCCACTTTACAGCTTGCCAATGAGCCTTCCCGGGACTTCCCATGTATCTACTTACCACACTCACATCTTGTGCGATATCCGTCCTTGTACAAACCATAGCATACATGATGCTACCAACTACGCTTGCATATGGAACTCGAGACATATACTCTGCCTCATCTGCAGTTTGAGGTGATTTCTTTTTAGAAAGTTTAAAATGAAGCTTCCAAAGAAGTACTTACTTGGTTTTGCATCTTTCATACCAAACCGCTCCAACACCTTCTCGATGTAAGCCTTCAGGACAAATGAAACTTGCCTTCACTCGGTTTCTATGAATCTCCATGCCCAATATCTTCTTTCAAGCCCAAATCCTTCATCTCAAACTCACTAATCAACTGCACCTTCATCTTCTGTATCTCTGATATATCTTTGCAAGCAATCAACATATCATCAACATACAAGAGTAAATACACAAATGAACCATCTTGGAGTTTCCTGTCATATACACAACTATCATACTTACTCCTGTCATAGACATTTTCCACCATAAACGTATCAAAACGTTTATACCTCTGCCCTGGAGATTTCTTCAAAACAGACAAAGATTTCTTCAACAAACATACATGGTCTTCTTTGCCAAGAACTTCAAACCCCTTTGGTTGTTGCATATAAATACGCTCTTCCAAATCACCATGAAGGAAAGCTGTCTTAACATCTAGTTGTTCCAATTCTAGATCTTTTAAAGAAACTATATCAAGTAATGTTCTAATAGAACTATGTTTAACAACATGAGAAAATACCTCATTGTAGTCAATGCCTTCTATTTGTGTAAACCCCTTTGCCACAAGCCTTGCCTTGTACCTTGTTCCTTTACCATCTGAAGTACCTTGTTTCTTCTTGAAGACCCATTTGCTTCCAACAATCTTCTGCCCTTTTGGTCTTACAACTATCACCCAAGTGCCATTCTTGTCAAGAGACTCAATTTCTTCAATTGCAGATGCTCCCCATTCTGCTGATTCTTCACCACCGATTGCTTCTTCATAGGTTCTTGGATCATCCCTATCTATGCTCTCACCCACTGCAAGTGAATATGCAACCAACTCAGCATGGACGTATCTCTGAGGTGGTCTAACTTGCCTCCCCTCTCTGTCTCTTACAAGATTATACTGATGACCTTGTGCTTCTTCTTCTTGGGCAGGTTCTTGTACAATATCTTGCTCATCATCATCATCAGAAATAACAGTCTCATTGCTTCCTTGAACTTGCACCTCAAGTTCCACCTTGTCACCAAGATCCACCTTATTACTAACACCCTCTTCAGCTTTTCCATCTAGTTCTTCATTCTTTGGCTTCAACATCGATTTCTCATCAAATTTCACATCTCTGCTGATAAAAAACTTGTTTGATCTTTCTGCAGGACACCATAACCTGTATCCTTTCACGCCCTTTGCATACCCAAGAAATATACACTTCCTTGCTCTAGGTTCTAGCTTCCCATTATTCACATGAGCATAGGCTGGACATCCGAATATCTTCAAGTCTTCATAGTTAGCATGTGAACCTATCCAAACTTCATTTGGAGTCTTACACTCAATAGCAGTCGATGGAGATATGTTCACTAAATAAGCTGATGTGTTTGCTGCTTCTTCCCAAAACTGCTTTGGTAACCCGGCATTGGAGAGCATGCACCGTGACTTCTCCATTATGGTTTTGTTCATCCTTTCTGCAACACCATTTTGTTGTGGTGTTTTTCTGACTGTGCGGTGTCTCACAATCCCTTGCTCCTTGCAGAACTCATTGAACTCACCCTCAAAAAATTCCAAACCATAGTCTGTCCTCAAGCACTTGATTTATCTTCCGGTTTGCTTCTCAACCATAGTCTTCCATTGCTTGAACTTGACAAAAGTTTCATCTTTGTGTTTAAGTATGAATACCCATACTTTCCTTGAGAAATCATCAATGAATGTCAGCATATATCTACCACCACCATGTGAATCAACCCCAAAGATCGAATAAATATAATCCGAATACCTTTGGTGTTATGAATAGTCATACTAAACTTGACTCTACACTTCTTTCCAAAGACACAATGTTCCACAAATCAAGCTTGCCTGTTTTATGACCACAAAGCAATCCCCGCTTGCTCAAAACATCCAATCCCCTCTCGCTCATATGCCCTAGCCGCATATGCCACAAATTGGTAGTATCATCATCGAACTTGAAAAACATACAACCGCATCACCCAATTAGTAGTAGTACCTTGCAGGCTTATAAAGACCATTAATTCTCTCGCCCTTCATAATTGTAAGAATTCCTCTTGAGAAATGAATAACTCCACATTCATCTTGATACTTGCAGCCATTTGAATCAAGCGTACCCAAAGAAATCGATTTCTTCTCAAGTCCGGAACATGCTAACCTTAGTTAGAGTCCTCACCATACCGTCATACATATTAATTTGAATTGTACCCACACCCACCACTTTACAAGTGACATTGTTTCCCATAAGAACTTTACCACCTTCTCTATCTTGATAAGTAGTAAACCACTCTTTATGAGGACACATGTGAAAATTACACCCCGAATCAAGAATCCACCCATTCTCCGAGCTTTAGGTATGAACCGTAAGAACCGTTCCATCATCACTTTCTGCTTCAATATTTGTTGCGATGCCTTGGTTTGAATTCTTCTCAACATTCTTCAATTTTGGACAATCCTTCTTAAAATGCCCCTTTTCCTTACAATGAAAGCAATATAATTTACCGGATTTTGATTTAGACCTTGACTTTGATCTACTCCTATCAAATCCTCCCTTTTGGTTTCCTCTTCCTCTAAAAAACAACCCATCTCCCGAATTATCTTTACCATCAATATTCGTCTTCTTTAACTCCTTAGAATTCAAAGCCGCTTTAACGTCTTCCATGGAAATTGAGGTTTTCCATACATTACAGTATCAACAAAATTATCATAAGATGGTGGTAAGGAACAAAGCAAACCCAAAGCTTGGTCTTTATCTTCAATTTTGACCTCAATATTTTCCAAATCCAAGAGAATTTTATTATAATCATCAATATGATCTATAATAGACATTCCTTCATGCATTCTAAGAGTATGTAATTTCTTCTTAAGATATAAACGATTAGTTACGGATTTAGTCATATAACTCTTCTCCAACTTGTTCCATAGCCCATCCTGTGTCATTTCCGTCGCAACTTATCTCAAGACCTCGTTGATCAAACATAATAAAATTAATCCAAGTGCTTTCTCCATCCCTTTTCCTCATCCTTCAATGTTATTCCAAGAGCCGTTTTCCCCTTCAAAGTTTTCACCAAACCTTGTTTCACTAAAACATCCCTCATCTTTAGATTCCATAAATTGAAATCATTCCTTCCATCAAATTTCTCAATATTATACTTTGGTGATGTTATGACCAATTTGTTCTTCCAATGGCTCTTCCAAGCACAATCAATCAAGAATTGAAATAGAAATGAAATCAAAAGTAAAACAGGCACACACAACACAAGGATTTATAGTGGTTCGATCAAGATGATCTACATCCACTTTGGAAGACGACGATAACGGTTTCACTATGATTTAAACAAGATTACAAGAGTATGATTGAAAAACCCTCTCTTAAGATCAATCCTACACTTCCTTGCCTCACACTCACTCTAGAATACATATGTTTATGTTTCTCTTCTTCTCTTAGTACATTTCAAATGTAAACTATACTAGGCCTTATATAGGATCAAGAGAATACTTTAAATGTAGATATAACACAAGATCATGACTATAATGAGTGCTTCACTAAACGGCATCAATGAGTGCTCCACCATGGCATCAATAACATACTCCACTAGTGGCATCATAAGTGCTCCACTATAGAGGTCCACTTAGTATAGTCATGATTAAACTTTAATCATTCAAGGAATATTCACTACAAATCTCCACCTTGACTTGAATACCATCACCACTTATCATCATCGTCTTCGCTCAGCCCCTCAAGGGCTCTCAACACCTGTTGACACCAACCAAGTCCAAGCAATGATTGAACTTGATACTTGGAACCGGCTTCGTCAACATGTCCGCAGGGTTATCCGTTGTAGGAACCTTTAGCATCGCTATCCTACCTTCCTCAACTTCATCCTTGATAAAATGATACCTGACATCGATGTGCTTCATTCTCTCATGATACATCTGGTTCTTGGTCAAGTGAATGGCACTTTGACTGTCACAGGAACAAAGTTGAATTCTCTTGCTTGAAACCCAAATCACCAACCAAACCCATCAACCATATACCTTCCTTCACTGCTTCGCGGATGCCATGTACTCTACCTCGATTGTAGACAATACAACTGTTCTTTGCAAAACCGACCTCCAACTGATAGTACTACCACACAATGTAAAAGTATAACCTGTCAATGACCTTCTTCTATCAATATCACCTGCATAATCAGAATCAACATAACCCACAACATTCGTCGAATCACCATAGTGTTTATCAAACACTAAACCAACATCTGTACTTCCCCTTATATACTTCAGAATCCACTTTACTGACTTGCCAATGATCCTTCCGGGACTTCCCATGTATCTACTTACCACACTCACATCTTGTGCGATATCCGTCCTTGTACAAACCATAGCATACATGATGCTACCAACTACGCTTGCATATGGAACTCGAGACATAAACTCGCCTCATCTGCAGTTTGAGGTGATTTCTTTCTAGAAAGTTTAAAATAAGCTTCCAAAGGAGTACTTACTGGTTTTGCATCTTTCATACCAAACCGCTCCAACACCTTCTCGATGTAAGCCTTCTGGGACAAATGCAACTTGCCTTCAGCTCGGTTTCTATGAATCTCCATGCCCAATATCTTATTTACTGCGCCCAAATCCTTCATCTCAAACTCACTAATCAACTGCACCTTCAACTTCTGTATCTCTGACATGTCTTTGCAAGCAATCAACATATCATCAACATACAAGAGTAAATACACAAATGAACCATCTTGGAGTTTCCTGTGATATACACAACTATCATACTTACTCCTGTCATATCTATTTTCCACCATAAACGTATCAAAATTTTTATACCTTGCCTTGGAGATTTCTTCAAACCATACAAATATTTCTTCAACAAACATACATGGTCTTCTTTGCCAAGAACTTCAAACCCCTTTGGTTGTTGCATATAAATACGCTCTTCCAAATCACCATGAAGGAAAGCTGTCTTAACATCTAGTTGTTCCAATTCTAGATCTTTTAAAGAAACTATATCAAGTAATGTTCTAATAGAACTATGTTTAACAACATGAGAAAATACCTCATTGTAGTCAATGCCTTCTATTTGTGTAAACCCCTTTGCCACAAGCCTTGCCTTGTACCTTGTTCCTTTACCATCTGAAGTACCTTGTTTCTTCTTGAAGACCCATTTGCTTCCAACAATCTTCGCCCTTTTGGTCTTACAACTATCACCCAAGTGCCATTCTTTTCAAGAGACTCAATTTCTTCAATTGCAGATGCTCCCCATTATGCTGATTCTTCACCACCGATTGCTTCTTCATAGGTTCTTGGATCATCCCTATCTATGCTCCCACCTACTGCAAATCCATATGCAACCAAATCAGCATGGCCGTATCTCTAGGTGGTCTAACTTTCCTCCTATCTCTCTGTCTCTTACAAGATTATCTTGATGACCTTGTGCTTCTTCTTCTTGGGCAGGTTCTTGTACAATATCTTGATCATCATCATCATCGAAACAACAGTCTTATTGTTTCCTTGAACTTGCACCTCAAGTTCCACCTTGTCACCAAGCTCCACCTTATCACTAACACCCTCTTGAGTTCTTCCATCTAGTTCTTCATTCTTTGGCTTCAACATCGATTGGTCATCAAATTTCACATCTCTGCTGATAAGAAACTTGTTTGATCTTTCTGCAGGACACCATAACCTGTAGCCTTTCACACCCTTTGCATACCCAAGAAATATACACTTCCTTTCTCTAGGTTCTAGCTTCCCCTCATTCACATGAGCATAGGCTGGACATCCAAATATCTTCAAGTCTTCATAGTTAGCATGTGAACCTGTCCAAACTTCATTTGGAGTCTTGTACTCAATGGCAGTCGATGGAGATATGTTCACTAAATAAGCTGATGTGTTTGCTGCTTCTTCCCAAAACTTCTTTGGTAACCCGGCATTGGATAGCATGCACCGTTCCTTCTCCATTATGGTTTTGTTCATCCTTTCTGCAACACCATTTTGTTGTGGTGTTTTTCTGACTGTGCGGTGTCTCACAATCCCTTGCTCCTTGCAGAACTCATTGAACTCACCCCCAAAAAATTTCAAACCATTGTCTGTCCTCAATCACTTAATTTATCTTCAGTATTGCTTCTCAACCATAGTATTCAGTTGCTTGAACTTGACATTATCTTTGTGTTTAAGTATGATTACCCACAACTTCCTTGAAAAATCATCAATGAATGTCAACATATATCTACCACCACCATGTGAATCAACCCCCCAAAGATCAGAATAAATATAATCCAGAATACCCTTGGTGTTATGAATATCTGTACTAAACTTGACTCTACACTTCTTTCCAAAGACACAATGTTCACAGAAATCAAGCTTTCCAGTTTTATGACCACAAAGCAATCCCTGCTTGCTCAAAACATCCAATCCCCTCTCGCTCATATGCCCTAGCCGCATATGCCACAAATTGGTAGTATCATCATCGAAATTGAAAAACATACAAGCTGCATCACCCGTCATAGTAGTACCTTGCAGCTTATAAAGACCATTAATTCTCTACGCCCTTCATAATTATAAGACTTCCTCTTGAGAAATGAATAACTCCACATTCATCTTGATACTTGCAGCCATTTGAATCAAGCGTACCCAAAGAAATCAGATTTCTTCTCAAGTCCGGAACATGCCTAACCTTAGTTAGAGTCCTCACCATACCGTCATACATCTTAATTTGAATTGTACCTACACCACCACTTTACAAGTGACATTGTTTCCCATAAGAACTTTACCACCTTCTCTATCTTGATAAGTAGTAAACCACTCTTTATGAGGACACATGTGAAAATTACACCCGAATCAAGAATCCACCCATTCTTGAGCTTTCTGTATGAACCGTAAGAACCGTTCCATCATCACTTTCTGCTTCAATATTTGTTGCGATGCCTTGGTTTGAATTCTTCTCAACATTCTTCAATTTTGGACAATCCTTCTTAAAATGCCCCTTTTCCTTACAATGAAAGCAATATAATTTACCGGATTTTGATTTAGACCTTGATTTTGATCTACTCTATCAAATCCTCCCTTTTGGTTTCCTCTTCCTCTAACGAACAACCCATCTCCCGAATTATCTTTACCATCAATACCGTCTTCTTTAACTCCTTAGAATTCAAAGCCACTTTAACGTCTTCCATGGAAATTGAGGTTTTCCATACATTACAGTATCAACAAAATTATCATAAGATGGTGGTAAGGAACAAAGCAAACCCAAAGCTTGGTCTTTATCTTCAATTTTGACCTCAATATTTTCCAAATCCAAGAGAATTTTATTATAATCATCAATATGATCTATAATAGACATTCCTTCATGCATTCTAAGAGTATGTAATTTCTTCTTAAGATATAAACGATTTGTTACGGATTTAGTCATATACCTCTTCTCCAACTTGTTCCATAGCCCGTCCGGTCTCGTTTCCGTCGCAACTTCTCTCAAGACCTCGTTGCTCAAACATAATAAAATTAATCCATGTGCTTTCTCCAAGAGCTCATCCTTTTCCTCATCCTTCAATGTTGTTCCAAGAGCCGTTCCCCCTTTCAAAGTTTTCACCAAACCTTCTTTCACTAAAACATCCCTCATCTTTAGCTTCCATAAATTGAAATCATTCCTTCCATCAAATTTCTCAATATTATACTTTGGCCATGATGTTATGACCAATTTGGCTCTTTCCAAGCACAATTAATCAAGAATTGAAATAGAAATGAAATCAAAAGTAAAACAGGCACACACAACACAAGGATTTATAGTGGTTCGATCAAGATGATCTACATCCACTTTGGAAGACGACGATAACGGTTTCACTATGATTTAAACAAGATTACAAGAGTATGATTGAAAACCCTCTCTTAAGATCAATCCTACACTTCCCTGCCTCACACTCTCTCTAGAATACATATGTTTATGTTTCTCTTCTTCTCTTATGCATTTAAATGGAAACTATACTAGGCCTATATATAGGATCAATGAGAATACTTTAAATGTAGATATAACACAAGATGACTACTACATAATGAGTGCTCCACTAAACGGCATCATGAGAGATCACTAGATAGGCATCAATAAGTACACCACCTTGAGAGTGATCGACATCTATAAGTGCACCACACTACTATACCACTTAGTATAGTCATGATTAAACTTTAATCTTTCAAGGAATATTCACTACAAATCTCCACCTTGACTTGAATACCATCACCACTTATCATCATCGTCTTCGCTCAGCCCCTCAAGGGCTCTCAACACCTGTTGACACCAACCAAGTCCAAGCAATGCTTAAACTTGATACTTGGAACTGGCTTCGTCAACATGTATGCATGGTTATCCGTTGTAGGAACCTTTAGCATCGCTATCCTACCTTCCTCAACTTCTTCCTTGATAAAATGATACCTGACATCGATGTGCTTCGTTCTCTCATGATACATCTGGTTCTTGGTCAAGTGAATGGCACTTTGACTGTCATAGAACAAAGTTGCATTTTCTTGCTTGAAACTCAAATCACCAACCAAACCCATCAACCATATACCTTCCTTCACTGCTTCCGCGGATGCCATGTACTCTACCTCAGTTGTAGACAATGCAACTGTTCTTTGCAAAACCGACCTCCAACTGATAGTAGTACCACACAATGTAAAAGTATAACCTGTCAATGACCTTCTTCTATCAATATCACCTGCATAATCAGAATCAACATAACCCACAACATTCGTCGAATCACCATAGTGTTTATCAAACACTAAACCAACATCTGTACTTCCCCTTAGATACTTCAAAATCCACTTTACAGCTTGCCAATGAGCCTTCCCGGGACTTCCCATGTATCTACTTACCACACTCACATCTTGTGCGATATCCGTCCTTGTACAAACCATAGCATACATGATGCTACCAACTGCGCTTGCATATGGAACTCGAGACATATACTCTGCCTCATCTGCAGTTTGAGGTGATTTCTTTCTAGAAAGTTTAAAATGAGCTTCCAAAGGAGTACTTACTGGTTTTGCATCTTTCATACCAAACCGCTCCAACACCTTCTCGATGTAAGCCTTCTGGGACAAATGAAACTTGCCTTCAGCTCGGTTTCTATGAATCTCCATGCCCAATATCTTCTTTCCTGCGCCCAAATCCTTCATCTCAAACTCATTACTTAACTGCACCTTCATCTTCTGTATCTCTGATATATCTTTGCAAGCAATCAACATATCATCAACATACAAGAGTAAATACACAAATGAACCATCTTGGAGTTTCCTGTCATATACACAACTATCATACTTACTCCTACCGTATCTATTTTCCAACATAAACGTATCAAAACGTTTATACCTCTTTGCCTTGGAGATTTCTTCAAAACCATACAAATATTTCTTCAACAAACATACGTGGTCTTCTTTGCCAAGAACTTCAAACCCCTTTGGTTGTTGCATATAAATACGCTCTTCCAAATCACCATGAAGGAAAGCTGTCTTAACATCTAGTTGTTCCAATTCTAGATCTTTTAAAGAAACTATATCAAGTAATGTTCTAATAGAACTATGTTTAACAACATGAGAAAATACCTCATTGTAGTCAATGCCTTCTATTTGTGTAAACCCCTTTGCCACAAGCCTTGCCTTGTACCTTGTTCCTTTACCATCTGAAGTACCTTGTTTCTTCTTGAAGACCCATTTGCTTCCAACAATCTTCTGCCCTTTTGGTCTTACAACTATCTCCCAAGTGCCATTCTTGTCAAGAGACTCAATTTCTTCAATTGCAGATGCTCCCCATTCTGCTGATTCTTCACCACCGATTGCTTCTTCATAGGTTGTTGGATCATCCCTATCTATGCTCTCACCTACTGCAAATGAATATGCAACCAAATCAGCATGGACGTATCTCTAAGGTGGTCTAACTTTCCTCCCCTCTCTGTCTCTTACAAGATTATACTGATGACCTTGTGCTTCTTCTTCTTGGGCAGGTTCTTGCACAATATCTTGATCATCATCATCAGAAATAACAGTATCATTGTTTCCTTGAACTTTCACCTGAATTTCCACCTGGTCACCAAGATCCACCTTATCACTAACACCCTCTTTAGCTTTTCCATCTAGTTCTTAATTATTTGGCTTCAACATCGATTGCTCATCAAATTTCACATCTCTGCTGATAAAAAACTTGTTTGATCTTTCTGCAGGACACCATAACCTTGTATCCTTTCACGCCCTTTGCATACCCAAGAAATATACACTTCCTTTCTCTAGGTTCTATCTTCCCCTTATTCACATGAGCATAGGCTGGACATCCAAATATCTTCAAGTCTTCATAGTTAGCATGTGAACCTATCCAAACTTCATTTGGAGTCTTACACTCAATAGCAGTCGATGGAGATATGTTCACTAAATAAGCTGATGTGTTTGCTGCTTCTTCCCAAAACTGCTTTGGTAACCCGGCATTGGAGAGCATGCACCGTGACTTCTCCATTATGGTTTTGTTCATCCTTTCTGCAACACCATTTTGTTGTGGTGTTTTTCTGACTGTGCGGTGTCTCACAATCCCTTGCTCCTTGCAGAACTCATTGAACTCACCCTCACAAAATTCCAAACCATAGTCTGTCCTCAAGCACTTGATTTATCTTCCGGTTTGCTTCTCAACCATAGTCTTCCATTGCTTGAACTTGACAAAAGTTTCATCTTTGTGTTTAAGTATGAATACCCATACTTTCCTTGAGAAATCATCAATGAATGTCAGCATATATCTACCACCACCATGTGAATCAACCCCAAAGATCAGAATGAATATAATCCAGAATACCTTTGGTGTTATGAATAGCTGTACTAAACTTGACTCTACACTTCTTTCCAAAGACACAATGTTCACAGAAATCAAGCTTGCCAGTTTTATGACCACAAAGCAATCCCTGCTTGCTCAAAACATCCAATCCCCTCTCGCTCATATGCCCTAGCCGCATATGCCACAACTTGGTAGTATCATCATCAGAACTTGAAAAACATACAGCTGCATCACCCGTCATAGTAGTACCTTGCAGCGTATAAAGACCATTAATTCTCTCGCCCTTCATAATTGTAAGACTTCCTCTTGAGAAATGAATAACTCCACATTCATCTTGATACTTGCAGCCATTTGAATCAAGCGTACCCAAAGAAATCAGATTTCTTCTCAAGTCCGGAACATGCCTAACCTTAGTTAGAGTCCTCACCATACCGTCATACATATTAATTTGAATTGTACCCACACCCACCACTTTACAAGTGACATTGTTTCCCATAAGAACTTTACCACCTTCTCTAGCTTGATAAGTAGTAAACCACTCTTTATGAGGACACATGTGAAAATTACACCCCGAATCAAGAATCCACCCATTCTCCGAGCTTTCTGTATGAACCGTAAGAACCGTTCCATCATCACTTTCTGCTTCAATATTTGTTGCGATGCCTTGGTTTGAATTCTTCTCAACATTCTTCAATTTTGGACAATCCTTCTTAAAATGCCCCTTTTCCTTACAATGAAAGCAATATAATTTACCGGATTTTGATTTAGACCTTGACTTTGATCTACTCCTATCAAATCCGCCCTTTTGGTTTCCTCTTCCTCTAAAAAACAACCCATCTCCCGAATTATCTTTACCATCAATATTCGTCTTCTTTAACTCCTTAGAATTCAAAGCCGCTTTAACGTCTTCCATGGAAATTGAGGTTTTCCATACATTACAGTATCAACAAAATTATCATAAGATGGTGGTAAGGAACAAAGCAAACCCAAAGCTTGGTCTTTATCTTCAATTTTGACCTCAATATTTTCCAAATCCAAGAGAATTTTATTATAATCATCAATATGATCTATAATAGACATTCCTTCATGCATTCTAAGAGTATGTAATTTCTTCTTAAGATATAAACGATTAGTTACGGATTTAGTCATATACCTCTTCTCCAACTTGTTCCATAGCCCGTCCGGTGTCATTTCCGTCGCAACTTCTCTCAAGACCTCGTTGCTCAAACATAATAAAATTAATCCATGTGCTTTCTCCAAGAGCTCATCCTTTTCCTCATCCTTCAATGTTATTCCAAGAGCCGTTTTCCCTTTCAAAGTTTTCACCAAACCTTGTTTCACTAAAACATCCCTCATCTTTAGCTTCCATAAATTGAAATCATTCCTTCCATCAAATTTCGGTGATGTTATGACCAATGGCTCTTCCAAGCACAATTAATCAAGAATTGAAATAGAAATGAAATCAAAAGTAAAACAGGCACACGCAACACAAGGATTTATAGTGGTTCGATCAAGATGATCTACATCCACTTTGGAAGACGACGATAACGGTTTCACTATGATTTAAACAAGATTACAAGAGTATGATTGAAAAACCCTCTCTTAAGATCAAGCCTACACTGCCTTCCTCACACTCTCTCTAGGATACATATGTTTCTCTTATTCTCTGATGCATTTAAATGGAAACTAGGCAAGGCCTATATATAGGAGCTATGAGATTAATTATGTCGACATATAGCACAAGAGGGCGGCATAATGAGTGCTCCACTATGGTTGGCATCATGAGAGATGATCGACATATACATATACACCACACTGAGAGAGGTCCACTTAGTGGTAGTCATGATTATACTTTAATCATTCAAGTCACATACACTACAGGTGATGAAGAAGCTGATGTTGTGGTCGATAAAGAAGATATATGTTGGCTGATTGAAATCGGTGAAACTGAGAAATGGAACTGCAAAGAAGTTAGTCGAACTAGCTTGGTATGTTGGCTGAACTAGCTAGTATGCAGTGAGATGGAGACTTCAAGATAATGCTCTTCAGATGTTACGATGTTCCTGCGAGTCAATGCCTGTAACAATGGGAAGAAGAGTGGATACTTTTTGGTTTTGGATGCTTGAACTGGAAGTTATTAATGGCATGGATCGCAGGAGGAAACAGAGAAGAACAAGCTATAGGTGCTGCTGTTTTACATCACGAAGATGCATGAGAAAATGAATGAAGATGGGTGAAGTCCCTTGGCCTGGGATTGAAGCTACTAGAGAAAGGAAGGTGCAGATGTTTGCGAACACATGGAGAAAAGAGAACTGATGCCATGGGTTTCGTAAGAAACGATCTTAGTTAGGTGGTGGCTGTGTATACATGAAAGAAGACGAGTTTGTATGGGTTCTTTGTTTTACCGATTGCAGTGATTGTAATGGAGGAAATTGAGGAATAATCTCCGGACAGAAAAAAGGACTGGAAGCAAAGCAAAGTTCAGCGAGTTTATAGTGGTGCTGGTTTGATTTGTATGGGCTGTTCTTGAGAAATACCTCGGCTGAAGTTGGTTGAACTGAGGCTACTGGCGGAGGAGAATGGAAGTTATTGTTGTCGTCATAGCTGGCCCGGCGGTGATAACAATAGCAAGATGGAGTTGGTTGGACAGGAATAGGAAGTTTCCGGATAACGAAATGCAGGTGATGGCTGGTCGGGATTTGATTGTTGGATGGTGTTTAGACTGAACACGGACA
Organism: Papaver bracteatum; assembly: GCA_023529315.1. Taxonomy (NCBI): domain Eukaryota; kingdom Viridiplantae; phylum Streptophyta; class Magnoliopsida; order Ranunculales; family Papaveraceae; genus Papaver; species Papaver bracteatum. Next base: position 66,066 of record JAJJWX010004736.1, on the reverse strand, counting down.
TATATTTGGAGTTGGCCAGACTTTTTGGTAATGATCTGGTTATAGATAGTGGACCGGTGGATGCCAAGTTTTGGACGGACAAAATACATGGATCAAGTGATTGGAGTTCATGTTAAAATACTAAACTTGATTATTCAAGATAAATCTAGAAAAATCTAATTAGATAAGTATTAGTCAAATTAGACATGTGAAGGATAAACTTCTCCATACTTATCCTTGATGTATTCTAGAGTATTCTCTCTAGATAAGAGAGTATTAAACATGTGATGGATAAGCTCCTCCATACTTATCCTTGGTATTATACCTAGAATATTCTCTTTAGATAAGAGTGTAATGAAAGTGTAAAGAAGAGTCTAGATAGAACTATCTAGAGAAGTAAGTGAGCCTATAAATAGGCAACAATGGTTCACTTGCAAACCATCCAAAAAACCAAGTGAGCTAGCAAATAATAAGAGTGGTGTAAGAAAAGAAAAGTGAGCCTTGTACAACAAAGTTTGAGAAATAAAATTCAGTTTTGGTTAAACATCAAGTTGAGTCATTCCAATACCAAATTTCAATACCCATCAACCATTAGCCCCAAAACCATTTCCAACAGTTCAGTGGACTGTGTTCGAATGAGATGGAGAGCAGTTGGGGGTTTAGTGTGCTGGCTGTATGGGTACTGTTTGAAGACAAATTTGAATTTAACTGGCTGTTGTCCTCCACTTGTCTTGGGATATGAGGATATTGCATGCAGTAAATGAATTTAGATTGCCAAAGTTTGGTGAAGCGTACATGTGGCTTGATTTGGTAACAAATGATATTGCGACATCATTCATAAAAGATTCTTTCCATATTTCCATTGGGAGAGTAAAAGCAATAAAACTATTACCATTTTTGGGTGGAAGCTAAAAAGGGAAGCAAACAACTGGAAGATGGATAAAGGGGACGTGAGCAGGAATTCTGGAAAAAAAAAAAAAAGGAGGCTGGCGCGGCAGAGAGCCGTGAACAGCAGCTTGGGTTTGAGAGTTTTGATTTTCCATTTTCATTTTTGCTTAGCTAGTTTGGATTTTGAAGATGTTTATGGCTTTTGAAAAAGTCATGTCTAGCTAGAGTCATGTTAGGGTTTATGTGGAAATCAATTTTATTGTGAAAATGAAACTGAATTAGAGGTGATATTAGAAAATGAAGCTTCAAAAATTAGAGGTGATTCTAGACAAATGATGAATGCTAATTTATTTTTTTCTCTCTACACTTTCTCAAACGACGTACATAGATGCAGCTGCTGTTAGATTTAATTTAATGCTCGGTGAAACTAATGTACGTGCTATAATACTTAATGACTAAATGTCACGGAAGTCATAGGTTGGTCAATGATTATTGTGAAGGATAGCTATGATGGTGTTGGTTTTTCTTGGAGCAACAATTAATGGCGCAACCACTAATTAATGATCTTCAGGATATGATAGAGATTGATGAGAGCAACACTTTTGAGGACTGTCTTAAATTCTTAATGCGTTGGTTGCTTTACTTGGTGTGGCGATTGGAGGAAACTCAGTCTGTGTCTGTCGAGAGGTGATATTTAATGCAATTGTCATGCTATTCCTCCCCATCCACCCCCTTTCTGTCCCCATATATCTGTTCTGATCTGATGATAAAAGTTTAACAGGAACGCCATTTGGAATCTGCAATTGCTACGTACGTAACAAGAAGCAAATGTGTGTGTAGGTGCAACCGATCAATAAGAGGCAGCTGAAAGAATAAAGTCTCAAAGTTTGTCTTTCATAGGAACTAAAACTGAGCTAAATTAATGGTTCTGTAACGGGTGACATCCAAAGTCCATAAGGCATGAAGTGCAATGTAACCCCAATAACATTCTTCTTCTACTGCCAAAAAAATATTGTCACAGCAAATATATTTGCAGATGCTGCTAAAGAATATTTTTAATGGTTTTCAACAAATTTATAAATCCTATCTTGGAAAAGGTTATGAATTTCTTTCGTTGCTATTTGTGTACTTAGAGGAAGACTATGACAACAATCCTAAACTTCCATTTTTTTGTGAAGAACGTTCAAATAAAAAAGGTAATACCTGGTTACTTTCGAGTAGTTCTGAAATTAACCGAAAGCAACATACGTCTCTCGGTGGTTTAAGTGCTTCTAGGTGGAGGGGAATTGGTTTACTTTATACGTAAAAATAGAGAATGATTATGATCTAATTCTCGTGGGGTTTCAGAATGGAATGAGTGCCCTGAAGTCGGTGGTTTGAGTGACATACGAGCCTCATCAGATATAATAAAAGAGTGGATGTTCAGTCTCAGTTGTGCAGCACTCATAGGATAGTTGTATTCAACAGAAACAAAAGTATTAGGGTAACCGTATTTGATCAACTTTGGCAACGCATAACATCTTATCTTGCAATACACTATGGTCAGCTCGGAATTCAACGGAGTTACTTCAGAGACTGTTGGAAAAGAGTATTATCACAATAACAAGAAGTGGAGGAACACAAAAACTAAAAAGGAAGTACACTGGGGACCTTTAGTGTGTGAGACTAGCGTGATAACCGACTACACCACCCAGACTGCTACCTTTCGCCAGTATCCATCTCAATCTTCTTGAGAGTCTTTTTTACTACGTTGATAAGAATACAAAGAATTTTCGCAAATATATCGCCATCCTGCACTACTTCAGAATTGGTTCCTCCATGGTTAATACCAACTCAGAGACGAGCTCTGTGACAAAAACTTAAGGTTCTCACTTCATAATTTGTGTATTGATTGTGTATATGATTCTTTACAAGGTGACCTATTTATATACATTACAAAAGACATATTGTCAAAAAGGAAAGGAAGAAAAATAAGGGATGTTGTCAAAAAGGGGAGGAAGAAGAAATAAGGGAGGAAGAAAATAATGGCCATTCTAGAAGCCATCCATTCTAGAAGCTAACATGTGTTTCATATTCACAATTAATACCCTCCCTCAAACTCAAGATGGTGCAACACACATGTTGAGTTTGAGACAAAAAACTCCAGGCGAGTGATCGGTGTTTTGGTGAATAAATCAATGAGTTGCAATTCCGAGCGAACAAAAGGTAAAACAATAGTCTGTTCCTTGAAGTGATGTCGTACAAAGTGACAATCGATCTCAATATGTTTCGTACGTTCATGAAACACGTCATTATGGGCAATGTGAATAGCGACCTTATTGTCACAACACAATGGAGTAGGTTCGATAAATGAACTCCCATATCTTCAAGGAGCCATCGTAACCAAACAATCTCAGAAGTTGTATGAGAAAGAGCTCGATATTCAGCCTCAAAGACTAGACCGAGAAACTACACTTTGTTTCTTACTACGCCAAGAGATCAAAGATTTGCCTAGAAACACACAATATCCTGTGGTTGAGCGTCTATCTGTGATGTCACCAGCCCAATCTGAATCTGAATATGCATGAAGACAAAGATCAGAAGTAGATGAGAACTTTATACCTTGATACAAGGTGCCTTTGATATAACGTAATATCCGAAGTACTTTCTGCGGCATAATGTGTGGACCTTGGAGCAGGACATAAACCGACTAACTACATGAATCGCATGGCTAATGTCCGGCCTTGTGATAGTCAAGTAATTTAGACTTCCCACAAGCTGACGATATAATGTAGGATTGGATAAAACTTTTCCTTCAAGGGATTAAGCTTCACATTTAGTTCAAGAGGTGTATCTGCAGTTTTACTATCTGTTAACCCAAAGACGTTGAAGAATTTGGAGGCGTACTTTACTTGTGAGATGAAATAACCATCGATGACTTATCGACCTCGATACCAAGAAAATACCTTAAAAAACCTAAGTCTTTCATTTCAAAACATGAACTAAGATGAAGTTTAAGAGCAGTAATTCCTTCTAGATCATCACCTGTGATAACCATATCATCAACATACAAGAGGAGAATAACCATACCCTTCTTAGTTGATCGAGTAAACATTGCTGAATCATAAGCACTTTGATTGAATCCATACTGAAGGATATCATTAGAAAACTTCTCAAATCAAGCTCGTGGAGCTTGTTTAAGTCCATACAAGGCTTTACGAAGCTTACATACTTGATTTGGAGAATGAACCATTCTTGGTGGTGGTCTCATATACACTTCTTCTCGAAGTTCTCCATTAAGGAAGGCATTTTTGACATCCATTTGATGCATATTCCAATTATGAGCAGCAGCAATAGCAAGGAGAGTACGTACCGTAGTCATACGAGCAATAGGAGCATATGTTTCTTCATAGTCTATACCATATTCTTGGGTATATCCTTGAGCAACCAAACGAGATTTGTAACGATCTATCTTGCCTTCTGAATTTGTTTTGATCTTGTACACCCATCTACTTCCAATAACTGTTTTCCCTGGTGGTAAGTCAACCATATCCCATGTACCAGCGTCCTTGTGTGCTGTGAGTTCTTCCCCCATAGATGTTTGCCAGACTGGACTTAAAGATGCTTCCCTGTATGATTTTGGTTCATGCATAGATAAAATGGATGACAAAGAACAATGATAATCTGCAAACCTGGCTGGTGGTCGACGAGTTCGTGGAGGCAAAACATCATTTTCAGGTACAAGATCCCCTTCTGGAGAAGCAATGTCGATTTTCCATAGAGTGGTCATGTGGAGTTTCGAAATTTTCAAGAGGAGTGACTTCGTGGTGGTTGATGGAATAATTGTAGGTGAGAGTTGGATATAGATATATCCTCAAAAGGATCTAGATACGTAAACTGTTCTAGAGTAGAAGACTTGCTACTAGGAAGAGACCAAAAAGGTATATTTTCCCAAAATGTAACATGACGAGAAACACGTAAGCGTCGACTTTCTGGATCGTAACAACGATAACCTTTTTGTTCAATACCATAGCCTAAAAACACACAGATAGCATTCTTTTTTACTGAGTTTGTTTCGTTCTCTTTCTGTGAGAAGAACAAAACAAGTTGAACCAAAGACACGAAGCTCAGAATAATTAGGTTTCTTATCATAGAGACGTTCATAAGGTGATATTCCTCCTGTGACTATAGATGGAATGCGGTTTATTGTGTAAACTGCGAAGGGACTGACTCACCCCAAAATTAGATGGAACCGATCTTTGAAAGAAGTTGGGTTCTAGTTGTCTCTATGATGTGACGATGTTTTCTTTCTGCTATACCATTTTGTTCTGGTTTTTCTGTACAAGATAACTGAAGAATAGTACCTTCTTTTTGAGAAATTCTTTGAAAGGAGTTGATATGTATTCACCTCCTTGATCACCACGGAAAGTTTTAATGGATTTTCTAAATTGAGTTTTGACCATTCTAGAGAAATCTGTGTATATTTTCAAAAATTCTGATCTGGAACTGAAAAGGTATAGCCATGTAAAACGAGAAAAATCATCAATGAAGATAACATAATATAAAGCCCCTCCCTTAGAGGCAATGGGAGACTTTCCCCACACATCTGAATGAATAAGATCAAAAGGTTCAACTGAATGTGTAACACTATTATTAAAAGGAAGCGCAGGTTGTTTACCCAACTTACACGAAATGCAATAAGGTTCTTTATCAACTTGAATTGTTCCTAACAGTCCTTTATTGATCATATATGTAAGACGCGGAAAAGAGACATGGCCTAGCTTAGAATGCCAAGACATAAATGGGGACACGAGAAGGAAGGGAGTTTGCAACTGCAGCAGTAAGTTCATTCTTTGATTGTTGAGGAACAATGAGAGTTTCAAGGAGATATAATCTACCAACTCTACGGCCTATCCCAACAAGCTTCTCTGTCCTGGGATCCTGTATTACACAACCAAAGGAGAAGAAATAAATGTTAAAACCCTGATTACACAGTTGCCCAATTGATATAAGATTCATCTTGATCTTTGGAACAAGTAACACATCGGTATACGTATTTTATCTGAGACTTTAACATGTCCAATATGACTAGCAGCTATTTCGGATCCATCTGCAGTTTGGATTTTAGGTGTAACAATAGGATGCTTGCTTTCAAATACATTAGAATTGAATGTCATATGATTAGAAGCACCGAGTCAAGAAACCAACCATTTGAAAAGGTACACCTTGGAACTGAAAAAGCAGATCTTTGTTGTAGAATTATTATTACCAATTGCAAGGGCTTGTTTGAGCATCTCTTGAATATCAGCAAGATTATTTGATGTAGATGATGATGATTCATGGATTCTTTCTAACACAGGTGCTGCAAGAATGGAAGGCATAGATGTGTATGCAGTTCCATTTAACCTTCTTCTTTCTCTCATGTTTCTTGAAAATTGAGATGTACAGTTTCCTACTGTATGACCGGGTTCTTTACAATAATTGCATTGAATTTGTGAGTTTGATCCTTGGTGAGTTGGAATTTGAGATGCTGATGTTTGTGACATACTCTGTGTTTTTCGTAAAGTGCGGTTCTTGGCCAAGTGACTAGGCTTCTTGCAGTTGTAACACTGAACCTGTGACATGTCACGGTAGTTTCTCTGAGAGTTGACAGTATTATTAAAAACTCCACGCGAAGGAACGGCAAATACAGCAGGTATCTCTGGCTTGATCCTTTTCCGAGTTTCTTCATAATAAGCTCGAACAATGCAAATTCTACGGTAGGGAGAGGAGATCGATGAAGGATTGAAGCTCTTACAGTCTCAAAATCATCTCTTAACGCCATTAGGAGTTGAACCGTCGCGACTCTTCTCTCGTATTTACGCCACAGTTCGATATCTATAGTCCAATTGGGTTCCATCAGTGCTAGCTGATTCCATATAATTGACATCTCAGAATGAAAGTCTGAGATCGACTGATCCATCTGCTGCTTCATAGAACGAATATCTTGTTCTAGTTTGTAACGTTGAGCAAAGTTGATTTGGGTATACCTTTTTGAAAGAAACTCCCATGCGTCTTTGGCAGTCTCAAAACCAGTAAGTTGCATACTTATGGAGGTGATTACTGTATTGCTTATCCATGTGAGTATCTTGTGATTGTTGGTCTCCTGGTCTTCAGCGCTTTCTCCTTCGAGTTCCTTTGTCTTTCTTTGCTAGGATCAACTTCTTTATCAGTAACAACAGCACCAGTAGAGACAACACTGGGCTTCTTGGCTTTTCCATCAATATATTTCCACATAGCTTTTCCTTTGAGGAAACTTCTCATAAGGAAGGACCAATGGTTATAGTTTGTTCCATCAAACTTTACGGTGATAGGTTGATAATCTTCACGCGACATATTGAACGATAACAGAAAGGATTTTGGATACTAGAATTTTTGGATACTAGGCTCTGATACCATGACAAAAACTTAAGGTTCTCACTTCATAATTTGTGTATTGATTGTGTATATGATTCTTTACAAGGTGACCTATTTATATACATTACAAAAGACATATTGTCAAAAAGGAAAGGAAGAAAAATAAGGGATGTTGTCAAAAAGGGGAGGAAGAAGAAATAAGGGAGGAAGAAAATAATGGCCATTCTAGAAGCCATCCATTCTAGAAGCTAACATGTGTTTCATATTCACGATTAATACTCTGTAACTAGTAACTTTTGCCTTGTCGAGAGGTTGAACGGGAAAGAGGCTTTCCGTAAAAGTTGTAACTAGGGCCCTATCAGAGTGACGGGTAAACGAAGAATCACCATCCATCTCAATCTTGTTGCAAGTCTTACTCTTGCGATCATAGGAATACAAACAGCTATATCTGACCGAATTTTCAGATCGCCGAGTATTTTGTCACTACTTCCAGCAATTGCAGAAGCGCCTATCCAACCATCACAACAAAAGCGTAGTGTAATAGTCTCTGAGCTCCAATTATGTTCATTTCCTCGACAATTTTCCACTTTTTTGCCGGCTCCGTCATCTAACATCCATAACTTAACGACGTAAGTTTCCATCCGGTATAATAGAGCTACATGTGAACCCAAAACTAGCATGTCAATAGGTAGCCTATAATTCTCATCACGAGGCTCGTCGAGGATGAAATTAGGAATTGGGATAACTCTATACTTTTCACTTCCAACATCAAATGCAACTATGATGTCTGGATCATCAAGATTAGAGTAACTGTCTCCGGCACTACAATATTCTTTGTTACTCCAGTATATGGTACCATCTGCGTACACCTGCCGCGGATGACTGTAAAGCGGGGGGAGCGCCTCTTTAATTTTTATTTGGTTGTTTTCATTTGGTACTGCATTAATCCTTCTCCAGTTAGTGTCACGGCCCAAGGTCAACGCCTCCCAAATTTCATATTTAGGGCGATCCAGGGAACTAGAACGATGATTTCGTGGACCTCTAGCAACTAATCTCCGAAAGCAGAATACTTTATGTTCCTTCGTCTCTGGGTCGAATCCAAATCCATAGATTGGATCACCAAGACTTTTTATCACAAGCTTGCTGCCTTGATTTTCCTCTGCTAGTAAAGTTGATTCGACCAAGGGTGATGCTTCTCGTGTACTTGCATTATATACCATGATAGCACGTGCCTTGTCATCTACGAAACAAACCAAACCATTTACCGGTTCCAAGACATGATTATAATGTGGCCATTTATCATCGGTTATCCTAACCTTACTAATAATGGCTTGCACTTGTTCTTCCTTATCGCCAGTACTACTGCCTTCAGTTATCTCTGCACATGTAATACTTTGCTGGAAAGTTTTGCTTCTATCAAAGGTAGGGAGTAAGCTAGTGCCAAATAGTCCCTTTTCTGGCATTGGGTTGATGTAGAGGAGATTCGGGCGTGATTTTGAACGACTGGAATGTAAATCAATCAAGTGTGTATCTTGTTTAATCAGAAACAACCAATGTTTGCATACCGACTTAAACTGCATGAGTGATTTCACCGGGAGTCTGCTAAGAATTTCTATTAATATGTCATCGGGTAAACTACGAATATGCTCTGCGGCGATCATACCAAGACAATAACTATAAACACCAAGAGAGTTTGAGTTAATAAATAGCTCCATGCTTGTCTTCCTTAAGAGCATCTCCAATGAGACATTGAAAATGTCCTAAATATAAGACAACATATGATTTTCAATGATTTAATTAAAAAAATCCTCTCCAATGGGAAAGTGGAGAAAGTAAAGATGATGTGTCTGGTAGTTATGTAGACATCCTCAAAGCCATCCTCTAGTTTTAGAGGTTTTCTTAGAAGATGTGAACATCCTACTCATCATTATTTGTGGTTATGATTAGATAAATAATTTGGATCAATGGTTCAAAAAGTTCAAAACTAAAGCAATACAGTTTCTGGTTGGAGATGTTTTTCTTTTATCTCCTCAAATTAAGGAGAATTTGGTCTTTAAATAAGAAAAAACAACTTCCACAAAAGATGCACACCAAGTTATCATTGGAGATGCTCTAACAAGTGTGACGATACAACATCATACCTTGTTATTGTCTCCATTCTTGATCGAGAAAAACTAGAATAAAATCAGAATTGTAGAATGTTAATTATATTGCTGAAATAAAAAGTCACTTGCAAGAAGGAACAATAGCAAACCAAAGAATTGAAATCGATAAAAACTTTCTCACGCATAAAACCTATGGCTTAACAGCCTTATATACAGTAAATAACACCGACTAAAGAATCCCGAGACAATTCCAATAATAATAATAATAACTCAGCATAACAAAACTGACTTCTATTCTAACTCAACCTTCCGACTATAATACAATGACAGCATACTTCCATAACTCGGACTTCCTTTAACAGTCTCGGTTAGAATTGGTTTCTTTTAACAAGAAAAAAAGCATACCAAAAAGTAACTTTAATAAGAAAACAACACTACTTGTGATGATAGTAATTCAATACATGCAAAATTCGAATTTAAAAATATTTATATATATGCGACTGCATAAAAATCAACTTGATCTTAAATTAGTGCAAGGAAATAGCTGATCAATGAGTCCCTCCTGCTAATTATATATCTGGAGATGAACAACCCTAAAAGAGCTGCAAAATTTATATAGCTGGAGATAAACAACCCTAAAAGAGTTATGCAGAGAAAGGGGGAGAAAAGAAATTGAAAAACCGTGCGATACTACTGTCTTATTTATGGTACTCCTTCGATCCCAATTTTGTTATTTACCTTTTTTAAAAGACTTCTATTTCTAAGTTTTTAAAGAATATACTTGCTGTTCTACTCCTCCAATCCCAATCGGAATTTAACTAGTACGGAGTATTTTTCAAACGGACGGCCGGCCGCCCCTTCTTTAGGTTAAGTTGGAGTTCTGATCATTATCCTGGGGTATAGAAGAAACATACTGGAAATCCAGAAGTTTGTCAAATACAAGTTACGTGGAGTGCGGGTCAGGTAAAAAACTAAGGCCGAATGTATATATTCTTCTACGAAAGCCCATTTCCTGATGGTAAGCTAGGAACAAAAATAATTTCATGACAATGCCAGTTCTGCTTCGATAACCAAAAAACTTAGAAATTAACAAGCCATAGGATGCATGGTTTAACATGCACAAACTATATTTCTTTCAGGATCAAAACGATTCTTTGGTGGCGAAATGGAAGCATACAACGAATCACGAGATAATGGAACAGCTTTCACCAGTTCAAAATCTCAATTCCCCATATATACACGACGACCCACCCATCATCCGTATTCAGCTTTAACTTTCTCAGTTGAATGTAAAATCTATTGTGCCGGTGAAGTTTTTGTCAGTTCCCAATAAGGATATGAAGGCGACTTTTTCTTGTTGACTACAACTTTCAAAGTCTAATGGGTAATCTAATGACTAGTGTTTGCCTCAAATCAGAATACTGGTTGTTATGCTTCAAAAAATAATAAAAAAATACTCAGATGCTTTTTCAGGTTGCTAGCTTTCCCCTACACACTGCCTAGAATGAAAAATACTTGAGGCTGTGTTTGATAACAGAGAAAGGAAACAATTCCACGGAAAGTGTTTCCATGGAATCAGTTTCCTGGGGAGGCAAGGAAAGACTTTCCATGGAATTCCACGGAATTGAGTTGAAAACATACTTTAGGTCATGCTTTTATTGTAATTTCATGGAAACATATTTTTGACCAAACGACAGAAACACGTTATTTCCATGGAAAGATGGCTAATTCCATGGAATTAAATCCTATCAAACACATCCTGAATTCAATTGACAAGAAAAAAGAATTCACAGCCTAGACTTTGCTAGAGTGAAAGCAGTTGCAATTCAATGTGGATATTCTGCATTTTACAATCCGTATACATCCTTTTTGAAGGTAACGGAGATGAAAACAACGATGAATGGAACGGTGAATCGCAGCAGGCCTCGAAATCGTGTTGGAGTCGATATAACAACATACTTCAAGTAACTCTAGAACATTTATCTAGTCATGTCATAAATATAAATTGTGAAAACTTCAACACCCCTTAATTTAAAAAAAAATTCAACCCGATGAATCTTTGGTAACCCAAAATCAAGCGTTGTTGAACAATACTGATTCAATAATGACAATTTTCTGAAGAAAACCTTTTAAAACATTGCTAGTTTAAATTTGATACACCTTATAAAATCTATAATGAAGATATTCGACAAAGCGCAAACAATTTAGCTGGTTCAGGCTTTCTCTTATCTAGAGGTGTAAAGTGGGTTGTGCCAGCACGAGCAAACCCAATGACACAAAGACGCTAAAATTTGAGCACATCCCACCAAAGACGTGACTTAGCTTGAAAGACGACCACAAAAGACGTTAGTTAAATGGGACGTCTTTGGGTTTGAATAATTGGCACAAAGAGCACAAAGACGCTGCACGGATAAGCACGTGGCACATCCTAGCACGACACGTTAAGAAAGCACGTCTTAATATGTACAAGTACACCATATAACAAGGAATAATACATCACATTTTTTGTATATTTCACAAAAGAGTCACTATTCTGGCTAGTTTTTAACATTTTATACTGGCTTATTTATAATAACACATATAATATCTTAATATTTGGAAAATATATTTCAATATCATTGTTATAATTTCGTCATCTATATTTAACTAGAACATTAATTTACATGACAATAATCCAATTTTATATTTGATGGACTATTAATTTTTATTGAATAAACTTGTTAATTTTACTTGAAATAATTTCAAGGGAGAATTAAAAAAATGCCCATGTGGGAAAATGCATTAAATAAAATGCTCACGTTTTTTTCATAATTTATTTAATGCCCATGAATTGACCTTTTCCATCCCGTTTTTTTGAAAACACGGCTAACATCGTTAAGTGTGCAGGTGGCATTAATTGAGCCATATTAAAAGACACTCGTGCCCTTGAATACTTTGACTGGGACCAAATGGGAACAATGACTCGAGTAAACTCAACTCAGTGTCGAGCTAAATCAAAACTAGAGCTGGCAATCAAGTCGAAACCCGCGGATAAACCCGTACCCGGCCCGTGAAAACCCGAACCCGGCTTGACTTGGTTATAAACAAGCCGGGTTCGGGTTAGAGAAATAGTGGCCCGTGAGAAAACGGGTTAACCCGTGCCCGTCCCGTGAACCCGCGGGTAATCCATTAAACCCGTGTACAGTACCTAATTAATAAGTGACATGTAATTCTGACCGTCTGATCATCTAGGGTTCATCCTATCCCTATGTTTAAGGTATAAAAAGCACTAAAAAACCTAGCAGTATCATCTCTTTCTTCGTCCTCTTTCTTTTCTTTCTCTCCCACCTCCGTTTTTCTTCTTTAGCTTTTCTGTTTTCTTCTTCTTCATCTCAGTATATTTTTTTTTTTGGAACCGAATCATCTCAGTATATCTCTTGCATGGTTGGTACTTCAAGTTCAACTCCACGAATTTAGGCATTTTTATGCTATAAAGAAGAAGACGAATAAGGACTTCTCATCAGGTTGTGAGGATTAATTTTATTGAATCTAATGGAACTCATCTAATGGTTCAGTTAATTTACTAATGGTTTTAGTAAATTAATTTTATTAATTTTATTGTGATTCAGATAAATTACTTTTCAACTTCATAATAGAACTCGAGGTGGTTGGTTTTAGATCGGGATTTGTTGAATCAATTTTCGAATCTGGGTCGATTTTAATTTTCTTATTTAGAATTTGTATGTGCTAATATAGCCTGATTCTATAGATTAAGCTAAAGACCTAAAGATCAAATTAATTTTATTTTTGCTGATTGGTTAAATTAATCTTCTGGAAAATTAATTTTTATTTTTTCGGTTTTAGAGATACAAAATAGACTTGTTGGTGTTGAATCTGTTTATTGAATTGAATTCGAATTAAATGAATGTTAGGTTGCAGAGAAGGAGTTTTCGATCGCCTGAAATGTGGCCAAAAATATCCAGAAAACAGATGATACTATGTTAAAATCGGTTTCTGGCGAGTTGACTCTCCAGAAACCAGCTAACCAGTGAACCCGTAGGTTTTACCCGTTACGGGCGTGGGTTGGAGAAATGACCACCCGTGAAGAATATCAACCCGCGGGTTTCAGCCCGTATTAACCCGAACCCGTGTAACCCGTAACAAGCAAGCCCCGACTCGCCCGATTGCCAGCTCTAATCAAAACCCATATATCACTATTCACTTTCTTCCCTAAATTTTATTAACAAAAATCATAATTAGTGTAAAAAAGCTATAAATTGTGCAATGAATCGGACAAAATGTCAGGGAGAGAGTGAATTCTATATGCACCAAGAAACTATTCATTAATCAAAGTTCCATCTAATTCTAAACAAGTCCATAATGGTGGATATGATCAAAACTTCATGATCCACATCTACTGGTGACAAGAATTCATCATCTACAGACAACAAATAGCTAATTAAGAAAGAAAAAAAAACTATGACTACCAGATTCCAAATTAACTAACCCCACTCCATTGATCAATAACTGGTGCTATAGGTAAGTCGTCAGCTTCTTATACAGTATTTAACAAACATTATACCCCGCCCAATAATGACCAAACCAGCTTCATCCTTCTTGTTCATCTTCAATTAAAATGGCGGAAACTTCAACCCTTCATCTTTCTCCCCTGTTAGAGACCTATTTTAGCAATTAAAAACCCAAACATATAAATCCCCAATATCAGTAAACCCTAATTTCAATTGAACAAAATTTATTAAATTCAAACAGAGATTTCGATATAATGATCTAAAGTAGAAATGGGTTTCATATACTTACGGTTTTCCGTAAACAATGGCTTCGATTCTTCATCTTTCAATAACAAATTTAACTGTTTTTTAAATTTCTGTCGAAATATTGCTCTATTTGTCTTCCTTAAAATCAATTGGAACTAATCAACAAGAGTTGAACACAAAACTCTAATTTTCGCTCAATCCTCACCATTAAATTCTTTCTGCAAATGTTTCTCTCTATCGGGTTTTTCTTAGTGTGCTTTAATGTCGATGGAGAGAAGGAGATGAGGAGAAGGAGAAGTCTTTATGTTCAGCCGCTGTCCTTCAAAACCGGTTTAACTAGATCTATTTTTCATTAAGAATTTGAGCCGTTCGATTACAAAACGGATGGTATAAGATGAAGTAATGATGTTCCAAAGTGATGGGTGGTTTCGTAATTACGCCCACCAATTTCTCATCTCTTGTGATGAGAAATTGACCAAGTAAACGATATTTTACTAAACTGATGGGACCTGACGGAATTGTTAACGGTATGGGCATTAAATATATAACGAAAAAAACGTGGGCATTTTGTTAATGCATTTCCCCACATGGGCACTTTTTTAATTTTCCCTAATTTCAAATGGTATGTTGTCTAATTAAATTCTTGTAATAATATCCGACTTAATGTATACATTAAGTGATTTCAAATTGTTTATAGCACATGTGCTATCACGGCACAACACGGCACGTTTATTCGTGTTCTCTGCCCGTGGGATGTGCTGTGCCTAGCTTTTGACTAGTAAAGCACAGCACGGAACATCACGTTTAAATCGTTGGCACATCACAGCACGGCACATAGCACGTGAAGCACGCGACTTCGTGTGCCGGGCCGGCACGTTTTACACCTCTACTCTTATCTATGTTCATAATTCAAAATTCAACATCTGCCGTGTAAGCTTAATTCGACGTCTAGCCGATGTGACAATTCAACATTCAACACATAAAATACCATTGAGGACAAACCATTTGACTAAGAATGTTGTACCCTATTAGTTTAGGAGATTTGTTATTCAATCTAACGGATAATAATGGTACCAATTAATGGTTATGCGCTTATTCACATTTCGTAATGAATATGTTCAACGACGCTAAACCATATGGAGCTAAAGTAAAATATGGACCACAAACCATTTGGCGCCACATAGTCGGAAATTGGAATTTTGGCAAAGCTTTTGTCACAGTTTGACCTTACCTCAATAGAGGATCCATATTTGACCGTGGTTCCAACCGGGTTCGTTCTAGCTGGACGGGGTCAAATTGAGTTAGGTTCAAACCAGTTTGTGTTGGGCTGAACATGATTTCGGTTTTCTGTCAGAACCGGACCGAACCAAACCATTTACTAATGGATTGGTTATGGTAAAAAAAAATAGAAACCGACATTACTGGTTCGGTTTTGGTTTGATATGAAAACCGAACCAAAAACTAATGGAAAACCGATAAGTATATATCGTTGTCTTCGTAAACCTAAGTTTTACCCGTACCCCAGACGAGTTCTAAGTTTTACCCGTACCCCAGACGAGTTCATTTTTTCTCTTCTTTTTTTCTTCGTCTCCAGTCGGCATTCGCCAGAATTTTCAACTAAGTTATGAATTTGGAGCATGCAGAACTTGGAGTTTATGTATTTTGAATCTGTAATGTTTATGTTTTGAACTATGCTTATAAACTTGAGTTATGAACTACGCTTGAGTGTTAATTACATTCTGCAAGTAGGTTAAAAAATTTCAACTATAATTTTTTAAAAAGATTTGAATTGTGAGTTTCAGAAAACGGATATACATGCGGTTTTCCATTAACCCAAAGGAACAACCGAAACAGGCTAAAACCATTTAGAAACCGAACCAATGGTTAATGGATTGGTTTGGTTTAGATTTTTAGAAACCAGTAGCAAAACCGAAACCAATAGTATTGGTTTTGGTTTGGGTGGAAACCAAGCCAAAACCGACCATGAACAGGTTGGCCCAGTTATGACGGGTTCGGGTCGGATCAGTCTCTTTAGAACACCCAAAATCGGAGTCTGGTACTGTTATTCGGATCAATCTCATCTTTTTAAAACACCCAGAATCGGGGTCTGGTACTGTTTATAGAGAGTTCACTCTCCGAAAATCATTTTCTTGTAAAAACCTAGGGTTTCATCCAATGTCCATCATCTAATCTCATCTCTAATGAAACCAAACCAAGTTTATCCAATCGATTCAATCTCATCAAAAACAGGAATTTCTAGTTTCTACTCCTTTGAATAATCAAACAACAAGATCTGATTAAACCCAGTTTAGGTTTTCTTCTTCAAGATCTGACTAAACAAGTGGTCGAAGAAGACATTGAAAGAGTTGTTGATGAAGAGGAAGAATGTCAAAGTGTTGGATTTGAGAGCCTTTTTGAAGAGTAAAGGTGAGATTGAGAAGAAGAATAGAAGATGGGGAACTTGATGGGAATTAGGGGTTTCGGAAGGTCAGTTTCAGCTAGTGATTGCTTCAATTTCATTTTTTCTTACGGGGAACTTGATGAGAGTGGTTTGATTTTTATGCAAATTAGGGGTTTATACTAATATGAATTGTAGCACTTTTGTGATCTTGGGGTATTTCAATGACAGAAGGTGTGAGAATTTGCTTACTGAAATTTAACTTAGAAGACAAATCATGGATTAGAACCAGAAGCAGTTTGGATGAAATGGGTATTAAAAATGAATTACTATGTGGGATTTATGAATATGGACATCTGCTATTCAGCAAGGGAGAGATGTGATTGCTCAAGCTCAACCTGATACTGGGAAAACTTATGTTTAAATCGTTGAAACTTCTAATTGAGAGTAAGCTCTGAAACTATAACCCCAGTTTTCTTTTTCCACGGGGTTTTGGTTTGTTTTAGGGGATTATAATGTTGGGTTTGTTTTGATTTCTTGATTTAAGTAGATAATTGAGTCAAATATTTCAAAGTAAATACTAGAAATAATGTGTTTGAATAGTCCGCCACCGCAAGAACCACCAGCATCATTCATCATAACCATACCACCATCATATAACCAAACCACCAAAAATTACCACTGTCCAGCACCAATAACATCATCCACGTGCCAACCCCATCCAAGAAAATTACCAGCAGAACCGCCACCATTCACACCACCTAAAATTACCAGCGAGTAAGCACCAATGACACCACACATACCATCACCACTCTTGATTCTGGTGGTGGTTCTGGTAGTGCCAGTTGTTGGAGGCCGACAATTTTGTTTGCAGTTAATGTTCTGGTGATTGGCATTTGTAGGTTGTGGTGGTTGTTCTGGTAGGTGTTGGTGTTTTTGGTGGATGCTGCTGGTCTACTGAAAACAGCTTATTCGTTGTTTTCTTTTGGTCTCTTTCCGTGGATTTCTCAATAAGTTTGAATTTTTGATTTTGTTGGGTTGTAATCCTCATTCAATTTTTGAATGTTTCCGGGTCTCTTTCTTTGAATCTCTGATTAAATTTGGATCTTTGCTTCTGTATTTAGGTTTCAAGCTACAAACTGATAAAGTTTTATGAACATTGAAGCTCATGCTTGTATTGGAGGTCAAAGTGTTGGTGAAGATACAAGGAAATTATAGAATGGAGTTCATGTTGTATCCGGTACACCAGGGAAAGTTTGAGATATGATTAAGAGAAGATCGTTATGCACTATCAAATTATTAATACTTGATGAGATGTTGAGTAGAGGTTTTAAAGATCAAACCTATGATGTTAATGGATATCTTCCACCAGAATTTTAGGTACGAAGGATTTCACTGTAGCTGTTTCTTTCTTTCTTGTGCACTGCTAGAAAGGTTTATATTCATCTTATGTTTGCACAGGTTTGCATGATTTCGGAAACACTTCGTCATGAAATACTGGAAATCACTAGCAAGTTCATGACAGAACCTGCGAGGATCCTTGTAAAATGTGATGAATTGACGTGGGAGGTATGTAGTCCAACTTATCTTAGTTAGGCTTCTGTTACATGTCTGAGAAATTATATCGGTGTCCTAATTATTTGGTTATTAATTCGTGTATCTTTTGGTTTGCTATGTCAGGGTATCAAACAATTTTTTGTTGCTGTTGAAAAAGAAGAATGGAAGTTTGATACTTCATGCGATCTTTATGATACTCTGACGACCACTCAAGCTGTTATTTTCTGTAACACGTTGAGGAAGGTAACATCTGTCTGCTTTTGTGGTGTATGTTAAGTGACTGTGAATTACACTGACTCTGATCCACCACCAACTGTAGTTATATCTAGAATGTAAGCAATTTTCGTGTCAGTCACCTTGTCATGTGCAAAACATATAGGATTATTTTACTAAAGACTAGTAGAGTGCATGTGCGTGGCACATGTTTTTTGGCGTTGAATGTATATTTTTCCCTCTTAAAGTTTTAAGTATACAAAATTTCTTAATTTGACCTCAAATTATTCACTTCCTTTTTGTATGTGGATATATATAGTAGAGATTAGAGAATAGAGAGATAACAATTCTTGAAAGGAAACAATAATTTTTGAGATTATAACTAATTCACATACCACAACATTAACACACCTCTCTATCTCTATCTCTACTGTGTATTAAGCAAAGTGGTGTTTTAAGGGTTTTTTTACTTAAATATCCCCACATATAAAAAGAAAAGTAAATATAATATGAGGTCAAACTGATCAAATTAGAACACTTAAAAGAGACAAAAACAAATATATGGCTATCTCTATTATATTATGTGGTACTTACGTGAGACATGTTCAACTCAAACTGTCAAACACACATGGCCTCTACTAGTACATATTATAAATGGTGGGTGCCAAAGATCTAGAAGCCTACAAGTAAAGCTAAAAGTAAATTAATAGCTAGCCATAAATTAACTTACTCAAATACACTTAATCGATGCATTTGCAAAAGCTGCTATTAAGTGTATTAATTTACTTTTAGGTTTACATAAGTGCTTTTTTAATGTGAAGTTTATCATGATGCCTAACAAATATATGTGTATATACTAATTTTACTTTTCCATAAGCAGGTTAATTGGTTAACTGAGAAGATGCACAGTTATAACCTCACAGTCTCTTCAATGCACTGAGTCATGCCTCAGAAGGAGCGAGATGCAATCATGAAAGAGTGGGCGCACCCGTGTTCTTATAGCAACAGATGCATGGGCTTGTGGTAAGTTTTTTCAGTCTGGTTTCTCTAAATTTTGTTTTGCACCATATCCGCCATTCATTTAATCCCACTATCTCTCTGTCAAATAGTTTAGAGATTTAAAACATTTAGGTGATTGTTGGTTAGACATTAGAAATAGAAACCAGAAGAGCTAAGTTGGGGATTTCTACTTACTCCCATTTCAATGGTCTTATTTCATTTAAACTTTTGAACCTTTTACGGGTAGATCAAAAATAAAATTATATGGATATTCTCGTCAACCAATTGCTTTTGCAGTCAGATTTGGCTCACTTAATTCGTTTGCTAATTCCTACCACTTACGCTTTTTTAGGTGCCGTTGGTTACTAATTACGACTTTCGAAACAATCGTGAACTTCACATTCATCGGATTGGTCGATCTGGTCGATTTGGACGGAAGGTAATTATTCCTCTTTGGTTTTCAAACACCGAGCTCTTATTTTTAGACAAAAAATTTACTGTTTTTCTCATGTAAATAATGATTTTGTATCGGTTGTTCTCTGCAGGTGTTGCAGTAAACTTTGTTCGAAATTATGATATCAGGATTCTCCGAGACATAGAGCAGTACTACAGTACTCAAATAGATGAGATGCCAATGAATGTGGCTGATTTAATATAGATGCTCTGAATGATGCCAAGCAAGTTTTCTGTAATGGTGTTGGGACATGGTTATTGGTTGATTTTTGTTTTCTGTAACTACGACTGATGGATACCGATCAAAGGAGAATCATCACGCATATAATGTCACAATAAACATGCTCTCCCATTCAGCATCAATGATCTCAGGCTATATACTCTCTCAATCGGCATCAACTAAGTGACTAACTCGGTCTTGCAATGCAGATAGCTGTAGAGTTCCCGGTAAACTCTCTTTTATGAAACCACTGTATTTTACTTTACCTTTTCTTTTCTAACTAAATTCAATTGAATTAGTTCTATATTTTTCTTTACCTTTCTTTTTCTAACTAAATCAAATGGAATTAGATAACGGTTACATACGATTAGTTTATTTTGTGCACAAAATAAGATTCCTCGTTAATAAAGTTGAGAATTGAGAAGATAAAGATGGATCTCCTAGATATAGTTAGATTACTTATCTAAGAAACTAAAAAATTAGATTTTATTTTTTATATATTTTCTTCCCATGTATTAGTTTTGTGTATGAGTTCACAATCATGCTGGTGGTTTCTCTTAACGACCTCCTTGGTTTCTTTTATACTGCTATATATCAGCCGAAGATGATAATATTTTTTCTCATTTAGACACCAACCTTTATTCAACTTGGTGTACTCATGAAATTCAGTTATTGCATCTTAGCATAAAGGATCTCCTCAGGTTCTTTATTGTTTTCTTAACTCAATTTCTGAAGTACATCATGTCAAATAAAGGTCAGTGGGTTTGCACACATTGAATTTCTGTAGTTTTTATTTCAATGACAATGAAGAAGGTTTCGAGTTTATGTTGAAATTTGTTTTGTTTTGCTTAATGTATGAAATATAACTTAGAAGGTGGTATTTGATTATTTCACTGTGTATATTTTCTCAGTTGTGTGGATGGGGAAACTAGATACCAACGGACTAATTCCTTTTACAGCGTGTTCGGTTCAAAGAATTGGGAACAAGGTAATCCAATTACAGGGTAATGGGCCCAAATCTCTTAACCGAACAGAGTTGTTAATCTCAGAATTCAATTCCAAGGTAATCTGATACCTCACAAAACCTTGTTTTGAATTGCACCCGTAAAGGAATGCAATGGAATTGGATTCCCCGGAAATGGATACTAGATCTGTTTAAATGACGTTTGTATCCTTCCGTCAAGTTAGGATGTTTACAGATAAAATATCTATCGTTTAAGTTCTAATTTTAGTTTCTCAGATTGTTCTAATTTTTGTTTTTCAGATTTTCATAAGAATCTGGTCAAGTACATGATTGTTCATGTATTTAAGTCATTTTTCAAAATCTATTACCATGTAATTGAATGATCCCAGCCAAACACAACTTTTTTTGATTAAGGAATCAATTCCTTGGAATTCAAATTCTAGGAATTGGATTACCCCATAATCCAATTCCTTGGCGTTGAAAATCTTGAACCAAACATGCTGTTAGTGTAAAATGTCGTTAGAGTAGGATGAATCACACATGTGGTTATTTTAATTTTGATCATACGTGGGTTGTTCGGATGAAAAACAGTCATACAGCTGCCATTGTGGATAGTTTTTCTATTTGAAACATAAGTTGGTATTTATGGGATACACAAATGATGAATGCCTACTGAAGATGTCTTTTTAACTTAAAGATACTCTGGCCACCTTCCATTGTGCAAAGTTCACGACCTGTCAGGGTATCATACAATTTTTTGTTGCCGTCGGACAATAACTTGTGTTACACGAAGAGAAGGTAACATATGTCTGTCTTTCCTGGTATATATTTTTACATAGGGTGTGAAATGCTCCGAGTCTGCTTCACCACCACCTGTACTTATATCTAGGGTGTAAGCAATTTCTTAGGGCAGTGGTAAATGGTAAATCACGTGCGTACTCAATCAACAGCATTAAATCACATTAAATGGCCGGTGCCAAAGATCTACAAACTTACAAGTTAATCTTATATTTGGTGCTTCCTTTTAAGCTTATCATGAGGCCTTACAAAGTTACGTGGATATATATCATATGCTAATTTCATTTCCCCATGAGCAGGTTGATGGGTTAACTGAGAAGATGTGCCGCTATAACTACACAGTCTCTTCAATGTTTGAGACATGCCTCAGAAGGAGCAAAATGCAATCATGAAAGAGTTCAGATCTGTGGACACCCATGTTCTGATAACAACAGATATATGTGCTCGTGGGATTGATGTTCAACAGGCGGGTCTTTTCAGTTTGGATTGAGGTTTGTCTAAATTACAATGCTAATACATTTTGGGTCCATGTTATATTTATCGTCTTTTATAGTAACTATTTCTGTGCAATAGTTTAGTGAATCCAAACAGTTTTAGATGAATTTGGTTAAGACAGTTAGGCGTAGAAAACTGGATGTTCGGTTGCAAACTTTCCATGGTCTTATTTCATTAAAAACCCTGGAATCGTGTACACTATACAGATATATCAGAAATTAAATCCTAAGGTTGTTTTTGTTAAAGAATTCGGTTGACATGCCTCTGCTAATTCCTACCGCTTATGCTTTTTAGGTGTCCTTGGTTATCAGTTATGACCATCCAAAACAGTCGTGAACAGTGATTCATCGAATTGGCCGGTCAGGTCGTTTTGGGCACAAACACCAAGCTCTCACTTTTTCGTATGATAAGTTTCCTGTTCATCTCATGCTAAACGTGATTCTGTATCGGTGTTGCAATAAACTTGGCACGAAATGATGATATCATGATTCTTCGAGACGTAGAGCAGCACTGCAGTACACAAATAGATCAGATGGCAATGAACGTGGCTGATCTAATATAGAATGTCTGAATGATGCCAAGCAAGTCTTCTGGATTGTTTTAAGTTCTTCTGTATTGTGCGAATGATGGCTGATCAAATGGTTTGCAGATTTCCGCTGCTTGAGAAGAAAAAAAAACAGAATGAGTCTGGATTGTTTCAAGTTCTTCTGTATCAGACTCTACTTTAACAGAAGCCAAACCCAATGTTGGCATAACAACCAGTGTTTTTCTTTTATTTGATCTTAATTTATTTATATTTTCAGATGTATATTTCTTTGGCTTTCATTTGTTACTCAAGGCCTGGACTAAAGTGGATGCGTCTCCCAAAATACAGGAGAACTTAAAATCCTCTTTGTCAATAGACAATTATGAAGATGTCATAGACACTTGTTATGTAAGAAGTTTTAGAAGACTCTCCGAGTATTCTCAGCCTTTGGCTGATTGTTTCTACCGGTGAAAATCACCATTGCAGACTGGGTAGTGTTTGATTCTTTGTTGCTGGTGAAATTGTCATCTCTTGTTCTTTCTCTGCAGATTTACTTGCTGATTCAAACCCTTGGCAACATCCATCAATGTCTGGTCGTCAAAAGCCGTTACTTAAGCCACAGCCATCTAGGTCTAGTAGTATGCAGAGGGTGCCGTCCAAGTCGCATCCACATGAATAGGGAAAGGATGTTGAAGAACCCGACAGATCTAGACTGATGCCCAATATGCATCTGAATTTCTCTCAATATATTTTATTAGTCTTTAGGAGATAATTTAGCATTTGTATCTGAAACATAAAATTCTCTCAATATATTTGGCTTACTGAATATTAATAGCATAAGTTTATTTTTTCTTATTCAAATTTTCTAACAATATGCTTGATGGGTACAAGCTCAAGTGGATATTTCTTATGAGCACCAATCCCCGATGATTCCTCCATGTTTAAGCCTTCCTTGTCCAGTCCTTTTGGTAGTTCCCAATCGAAAGCATACAACACATTGGCAAGGACGAGCTCTGTAAACACAATTGCCATGTTCATTCCGGGGCAAACTCTTCGACCACCCCCAAAAGGTATGTATTCAAAATTCTGATTTCCTGCATAATCAATGGAGCTATCTTTGAACCTCTCTGGCAAGAATTCATCCGGGTTTTGCCAATAGTTGTCATTTCTCCCGATTGACCATCCATTTATTAAGACCCTTGTTTTTGGGTAGACGTCGTATCCATCGATCTTACTGTGTTTCATGCATTCTCTCGGACCTCCCAATGGACCTGGTGGGTGCAACCGTAGAGTCTCTTTAACTACCATTTTTAAGTAGCGAAAATTATCAATGTCCGATTCTTCAACCTTTCCTTTTGTTCCCACATAGTTTCGTATCTCTTCTTGAACTTTCTTCATTGCTTCTGGATTTTTAACCAGTTCTGCCATTGCCCAATTCATTGTTGTAGCTGATGCATCTACTCCAGCAACAAATACATTCTGATTGTTTTTGTTCATAAAATCCGTCATAACATTAGTTTATACCCAAAGACGTAAAAATGTAAGAAATTAATGAAAATGCAGAAGTTTGTGTACTTATATTCAGGTATGCTTATGCTCAAATGAAATCCTAGCTAGCATTTTAATTAAACATTTGTAACTGCCAACATGATCATAGCTCGCTCATAGTTAATCCTGGATAAACCATACCCTACCAATAGAAAATTCTTGCTAAATTATAACATGTTTGTTTGCATATGACTGTGTCTTGATCTAAGCCAACCCCTGATTCGATGCTAATCAAATGTCAGACAGTTTGCTTTTTATTTCAAGTCAGATCTGACTCGCGACCTATCTCAGACCTAATTTGAATCGGGTATCAAAATGCCCCGGCTCATGGGACCAAGTTACTAACTCATACATTTCAAGTTACTAACTCATGCATTTTGAGTCAAAGCTGACTCAAAAAGCAAACTGATTTAGTTAAATCCAGTTGAGTCAGGTGATTTGATTCAGATACGGAAAGAAAAAAAAATCAAACATGGTGTTAAACGAAAAATCATATGCATACGAAAAAGTAGAGTTATTGACAGCTGAATAAGAAACTAGTTACCATAAGAATTGCTTTGATATGGTCATTTGTAAGGAGAATCGTACTTGTTTGATCCTTGTCTAGTCTCAGCAATACGTCTATTATATCGGCATCATCTGCTTTCAGTCTCTCCGGGTCAAGATGTTCGTCTATCATTTGTTGAAAAAATCCATCCAAATGATGAAAACATTTTTCAAGTCTACCGTGGAATCCAGTGACCCTATCAATAATCCAACCCACCTTGGGAAAGAAATCGGACGCAGAGAAACCAGCCGTAAAAGTCATGACCTCATCAAGAATTTCCGTCATCCTGCCATTAACCAGTTGATTCCTGCTACCAAAAGCAACCCTGCAAATTGTTGTATGTGTAAAACTTGTAAACTTTTCAAAAACATCTACAGGAGTAGTATTTGAAGAAGATGATGATATGTAATCAATCAACACATCAATCTCCTCTGCTCTGACTGCTTTAAAAGACTGCACCCGTTTTGCACTATAAACTTCAAGCATGCATATCTTCCGCATCTCTCTCCAATACTCTCCATAAGGCGTAAAGGCGACATCCAGGTGATTATACGATAAACGTTTGAGTCCAACGAGTGAAGGCCTAGTACAAAACTCAAGATCCAAGGTTTTCAAGATTTGTTCGGCAGCTTCAGCGGAGGAGATTACTAGTGTTGGTATACGACCGAGTTGTAGAAGCATGACTGGACCATATATTTCAGATAGTTTGTGTAGGACTTGATGAATCGGTTTCCCCATCTGATGTAAGTTACCGATAATTGGAAGCTTAGGAGGAGATGGAGGAAGCTTTTCTTCATGATTGTTCTTTGTAATGAGAAAATATAGAGGTAGTAGAAGTAGAGGAAGAAGCAGAAAAAGATTACAAGAAGAAATCTCCATGCTTAAATTTTGGTGGTGTTTTTAGGAATCGGGCGGGCTAGGACTTTCTTTGAGACACCTTAATCTTCATGGTTTTTTCTTTTCTTCTCCTCCTTTTGCTGGTAGCCTCTTACTAGCTTTGTCTTTTATGTTTCTCCTGTATATCCTTTCTTTGGTTGGTGCATATTGATTTGGAAAAGTAATTTGACAAATGTTTGATTTGGCCTACCGATAAAATATCAACGAATTATTGAATCTGACAAGTCAAAGTCTTAAACAATAGTTGAGAAATCCTAAATACAAATTTGAAATAGGAGAACCATGTGATATGCTACAAGTGGACATATAAATAGGACTCTCCCCCTCTCCTTGTAATTTCAGTTTTTGTCCCTGCATTATGAAACATATCTCAGGCTAGGCTACAGAGTTGATTTTGTTCTTTAATTTTGGATGTGGGTTGATTCTAGCATTTGATATAAATGTTGTGTTCGGATTGGGGATACAGCCCTTCTACACGGACCGAGCACAAAACGACCCAAAAACCGGGATGTGACTCATGTGAGGGTAGCATGTGGACCCCGTCCGCTGGGAACTTGCAGGGGGGTCCCGGTTAAAAGTGTGTGGGTCCCTTTTTTTTTGTCAGCCCGGTTTTGGCTTTGTTTTTGGGGTCGGTTCGTTTATAATTTTTGTTGGGATATATTTATCCGAGTTTAATTGGGGCCATAAGTTTTAATTGGGGGCCATGACATTTTTATTTGCACACCCCAAAATTTTTAGGGGCGTATTTATCCGATTATGTTTTACCTTTGATTTTTTTATTTTTATTTTTTTCAAATCACGACCCTAATTAACGACCATTCAAAGACAATAATGATTTTAGGGGTCGTCATATACATAATAAAAAAAATAATGACCTTTCCAAAGGGTCGTCATGATATTGATCTTTATATGACGACTCCAAACTGTCATACATTTCCGTCATTAATGACTGTTTAGAGTCGTCACGAAAACTGTCGAAACATTAACGACTGTTTAGAGTCGTCAATAAACTATCAAAACATTAATGATCATTTACAAGTGATCGATAACGACTCTTTTATAAAAAAATAACGATTGTTTAGAATCGTCACTGAAACAGTCTAAACATTAACGACTGTTGAGAGTCGTCAATGAACCACTTCAATACCATGACGATTTTTCATAAGGATCTGAGCGAAAAAAAACAAACAAAATTTATCCATGATCTTAGCGATTTTTCATACACATGGATAAACAAAAAAATTGAGAAAAAAAAAGTTAAACTCTAATTAATTAAGATTATCACTGATTAATTAAGATTATTACTAATTATTTAAGAGCATTTTAGCCATTTAGAAAAATAAACTATAAGGGGTGACCCAAATTAGGATTGAGAGACATTTTTGTCCTCTAGTGGAGGCCCACAATTAAAATCCTTAACCCCCAATTAAACTATTATATTTATGTCTTGGTTTGATAATATGATGGGCTTATCTCCTTATGATGTGAATTGGCCAAGCATTGGAGCAATTGTGTTGTGGTCTATTTGGAAGTTAAGATGTGAAGTAATTTTCAGAAATGTTCAGATTAATCTTGATAAGACAATAATATTAGGAAATTTATAAACACCTATGTTGTTGCTCCCCCCTCTGTCAAAAATGATGATAGGATGGAAGTTAGGATTCCCATTCAGATTTTGATCATATTATGTTCATTGACAAATTCTTATAAAAACTTTAACATGAGTATTGGTATTATGTTGTGTGATAATGTAGGAAGAATAAAGAATTTCAGAACGGATTTTGGACTGATTCCAAGTGTTGTTGATGCTAGGCAACAGTTCTAATTTTGGATATATCCTAGGCAAGGGAGATGAATCTTTCTAAAGTCCTTTTTGTAAGTGATTTCCTTCAGTTAGTGGATTTTGTGAATAAAGGCAAGGGCGATATGGACTGGTGGTGCATGGATCTCTTAGAAGATTGTCGGATTTCCCTTTCCAGTTGTTTGTCTTATAAGGTTGTATATATTAAGCGTCTTAAGAATAAGAATAAGAATAAGTTGTTTGTCTTTGGATTGAAGTATGTCTAAATTACAATGCTAATTTATTTGATTATACATTTTGGGTCCATGTTATATTTACCAGGCATCGTTAGGGGCGACCCCAAAAGAATTATGGGCGACACAAAAGACAAAAAAAGGTCACCCAAACGTAAATCTAAGCTACCCCTTATCTCCGAATTTTCAAAATGGCAACTATGCCCTTACATAATCGGTAGCCAACACCTTAGTCGGTAGTTAAACAGACAATCGGTAGGTTAAATTGAATAAAAAGCTATCGATTAATGTGTAGATATTTCGGCTAATATTCCCTTATATAATCGGTAGTTAATTGGACATGTAAAACTATCGATTGTAAGTAGCCCCAGATTCAACCTTGACCAAATTCCATAGAACAATAACCACTTGGTTTGTGTTTTGGATGCATCAATAATCGGAAGAAAAGTACGTTCCAAAACCTTACCATTATAAGTTGCCCCTAAAATAGATTTTTCATAAATCCTTCATCTGGTGAATTTTGGAATATGCCATATTAGGTAGATAATCCAACTTAAATACCTACCGATTATACGTAGCAAACAGCAGGTTATGAGGGTCCAGAGCCAAGCACGACCACTTGGTTCAAGGTGCAGAGCCAACCATAACCACTTGGTTTGTGTTTTGGATGCAGCAATAACGTAGGAATTGTAGGTTACACAACCTTACGATTATAGGTCGCCCAAAAAATAGATTTTTCATAAATCCTTCATCTGGTGAATTTTGGAATATGCTATATTCGGTAGATAATCAAACTTAAATACCTACCGATTATACGTAGCAAACCATAGGTTATGAGGGTGCGATCCAAGAATGACCACTTGGTTCTGTGGTGCAAGAGCCAACCATAACCACTTGGTTTGTGTTTTGGATGCACCCATAATCGGAGGAATTGTAGGTTACAAAACCTTATGATTATAGGTTTCCCCAAAAACAGATTTTTCATAAATCCTTCATTTAGTGAATTTTGAAATATGCTATATTCGGTAGATAATCGAACTTAAATAGCTACCGATTATACGTAGAAAACCATAGGTTATGAGGGTCATAAAGGTTTTTTTAATTCGGCAACAAGTTTTTTTCTTAATTTTTGGAGAAAATAATTAGTATTTTAACTAATACTCCCTCTGTCTTTTTTATATGTCCTAATTTCTACTTTGGTTTGTCTTTTTTTATCTGTCTTCTCGATATTTCCCTTAAACTATCAAATATATACCCTTTATTTTTTATAATCATGAAATCATTTTTAATATAAAATTAATTCCAAATATTAAATGCTATCGCCATACACATCTATTCAATATCTTTGTACTAATCGTCATTCCTATTTTATATAAAAACATTTATGGATATATATAACATTCCTAACAAAATTTCTACTTATTCTTACATAATTTTTGTTTTGGTAATAATGTAACATTAAATAGGGCTAGTCAAGGGTTAGTCATGACATTTTATAGATTTCCTTAATATTTTGACAATGTCAATTTAGACTATTAATTTAGGACGGAGGGAATATTATTTTTAGATAAATAAAATTATAAAATTAATCTTAATATAATGCTCACAAAATGTCCAAACTCATGTAAAAAAAAAGTCATGTACAAGAAAAGTATACAAAGCCAAGTAACTTTTTGTTCAGGACTATGACCTCTAATATTGAGTGCATCAAATTGCTAATTAAATTGAGGTTCTACTCGACAAAGCTCTTCAATAATCTTTATCACCAGGATGATAATGAGGCATACAAAATCGACCTTGAAAATTTTGACCAGAGTACATACAATTTGGAAGAAAATAATCGTGCATCGACTTCTGAAGGTAAAATTCCCTACCTCGATACGTATACCTTCTTGATAATACTTCTTGTGGCTCTGGAACTCTAGGTATTTGGCCCGTATGTACTAGCATCAAAATTTCGATGAGTTTATTATCTTCATCTTCCTCATCGTCAAGTTCTTGCAACCTCCTTCGATGCATTTCTTGTTGTAATCAAAACCGATTCATAATAACATTCCTCTCTTCATTGGATCTCACCATTAATGATTATAAAATTTAAAATGAGAATAGAGATAGAAAATTGGTGAAATATAGGTTGAAGTAGGTGTGAGTAACTTGGAGAAATACGAGAGCGTATATATAGGAAACACTACGGGGAAATAAGCTTTGCAAAATATCCAGTGGCGATAATATTAATATCGCCGGTGATATTATTTAAATCGCTTGATTTAATGTATAACGCCAGCGTAATCACAATATCTCCAGCGTTATTCATAATATCGCTCGCTAGAAATTCTATCGCTCCGTAGATTTCCCATAGTGGAACAATTGGTTTGCCATTCCACCCGTATGCCAAGTAGTTTTTTTTTGTCATGTGCATAGGAATAGGCCTAAATCCAAGTGATATCTCATAATACTCGTTTTTCTCTATAATTAAGCTATAGCTAAGCAAAAAATGCTACCATATTGCTTTCCCTTAGATATTTCCTAGTTCTCTCCTATCGAATTTCCTTTTCAATTTCTCGATTTATTGATTTTTTTCCCCTTATTCTACTAGTTTTAGGAATCATTGAAAGCTTTATGAAAAAGTCTAGTATTATAGAGAAACACGGGTTACATTATAATCCGATTAATTAGATAGAGTTGTTTTAGAGGTTTTGCAATTATAATAACTTATGCGCTTCCGTTGAAACCTTAGTTTTTATTTGGATTTTCTGGTATGAGAATAGTAAGTAGGAGAAGAGGAGGTGTCAAGTTTTCCAAAAGATGTTTACTATGTAATATTTACCAGGGAGGGTACCAAAACGTATATAAGGAAAACTAAAAGTTGTTATTTTCTTATATTTTCTTATATGGACTTTGGTTCCCTCTTTGGTAATCTGGCATCACCATTAGCAATGTTGGTGAAATTATTTTTGTGCAAATGTGTATGTGGGTATCTATTATTTCCATCCCTACATTTGTTAAGTACCATATAAATTTTACTTCTAAAAACAATCCTAGATTTATTTATCAAAATCATGAAAAGAATTTCTACACCGTATGTTGTTATTCATTATCATGAAAATTTAAGAAGGGGCGTGATGTGGTCGATAATGCGGAGAATTTGATCAATAATGGTGTAAGGCCGACTATTCGAGAAACTGTTGTACAAGCATCTACTGTGTATTCTATGACACTCCAGCTACTCTAGGTATGATACTCTCCATATTTTGATTTATGTTGTTTTTCTATGTTTGTTAGGGTCACCTCTCGTTAAAGATTCTAGTTATCATATTGATTTTCTGGGTTCTTCTAATGGTTTGTCATGCTTAAGATTTGGTTATGATGGCATAATATTTTGTGTTTGGGACCTCTCCACGAGAAAATACGAAAGATCACCATGATCACCATGCATAGTTCTAAGAAATTTATGCTTCCGGTTATGTCCAAATATGATGACTACAAGTTGTTTATATCTAGAGAACCTTCTATGGATGTTCACACCTTAGGATTGGGTTCATGCGAAAATAATGATGATGTAGAGTTTCTTTTATAAGATAACAATGGTGTAATTTTATGTGACCTGAAGAATTAATTCCAGTGCTTGATAATCAATTTTTCATAATATGAATGTGGTTGACATAGAAAATTATGTTGAAAGCCTAGTTGCGCTCAACTCTCATACTTTTGTCGGAAGCTAGAGTTATAAAACAAAGAAGATCCGACCAAAGAAAAATAATAAAAGTATATGTCGTGTCATGATAATAAGTTTTATTATCAAAGTTATAAAACATGAAGAAGATTGAAGGCCAGCCAGCTTATCTATACGTTATGCATTTCATGCTTGTTTCTATTGAGCTCAAGACTGCTTAACTGATAACGTTTGTTACAAAACAATAACTAAAATTTCATTCATCGTGAGCCAAAAACAACTAATTGATATTAAATATGCTTAGCCTCCATAAAATTAGGACTAATACTAGATCCAACAACGTTTAGAGTTTGCAATTTAGTGCACAATTGAACAATATGAGTAGAGGACGTTTGTGCAAACCTTTCTTCAATTGTATCCCAGTGTATAAGAGCTTCGTCAGACTTTCCATTCAAAATAGTTGGGAACCCTTAAAAAAATTGCCGCGAAATAGTAGATTCAACCATTAATATACTATTTGAAGACTTGAAATCGGCGAAATAATGGAAAAATTAAAAAAAAAAAAACTCTTCAACATCCTTCAACTTAATAGGGATAATATGTAGGATTGTGTTAAGCAGAAAAGATGAAATTTGTGTTGAGAAAATACATATTCATAATATAACAAGAATGAATTGAAGGAGAAAAAAATTTAAAGAATCACAAAAGTAAAGTAAGTAGTGACACATCAAAAAGAAGAATAACTAAATCCTGAGAAATTTGAATTAATGAATGTAAATCTAATAAGAAAAACTGAAGAACAGTAAAAATCAAGAACTGGAGTAGCTAAATAACAGAAAAAACAATAAAACCTCGCAGGTGTAAGAATTACGTATCTAAGGTTGAAAATCAAGAGAAGTCTAATTTTAAAAAATGGTACATAGGAAGAAGAAAAAGGTATTGTTTCTCTGAAAGAAAGAATAAAATAAAATGAAGAACGTCATCAAGGAAAAATCATTATTATTAACCTTTATTTGATCACATGTGAAAATGTTGGCTTTATAATAATGATGGCTTTATATATATATTTTTAAAGCATTATATATATATATATATGTTAATAAAAGCTTCTTTATTTTTATTTTATTTTTTTTAGATAAAGATAATATAAAAGTTATGCATTAAAACCTTGGAAGGAGATTTCGTTTTTTAAAATTTTGGGTAAAACATATGAGAGAGTTGGGTAAGGAATTAAAAACTAATGCTTACAGATATATGAAACTACTGATAAATAGAGTTTGTATACAAAATTTATTTTTTAATTTCTTGTGTGTTTTTAATCCTGGCTTGATTGGGGTATACCCAATAAGACAAAATAGGGTCATTTTGAAGTAAAACCAAGCCACCCCTTAACCTTGTATTTTCTAAATGGCTAAAATACCCTTGTTTAATTAACACTTAAAATTCTGATTAGGTTAATTAATTGAGTTTAGATTAAAATTTTGAAATTATGAATTTGAGTAATGAAATTTGTGATTGAACTTTGGGTAGCTTTTTGATGAAAAAAAAAATTGTTTTGAAAAAAACTTTTGGAACGGATATGAAAGCACACTACCTTAACGCTTCTAAAGAGGGGATTGCAAAGATCTTGTATGAAATCATACTCAAAATTAGATCAAAAATCAACGATTTCAGCTATGAAAGTATGAAAAGTCGGCAAGGTCGACGAATGAAGACCATGCCGGCTAAAGTTTGGCCGGCATGATCTTCATTCGTCGACCTTGCCGACTTTATTTTTTTGACACACATGAGACGACATAAAAAAAATTATTAGGCGGCAAGGTCTTTAAAAAATACCCTGTCGGCTGTTAAAAATACCCCGCCGGCTGTTGAAAATACCCTTCCGACTTTTCAGAAAAATGAATTCGCCGTCAAGGTTTTAAAAAAATACCCAGCCATTGCTGGGTATTAGCCTAAAGGTTTAAAAAACTACCCTTCCGGCGGTGTGTTGGCCGGCATGGTCTTCATAAAATACCATGTCGGCGGTTTAAAAATTTACAGCCGTCATGACTATTATGAAAAGTCGGCAAGATATGCATGTTCCGACCTTGACGGCTGTATTGGCCGGAAAGGTCTTCAAAAAATACCCTGCCGGCTGTTGATTTTTTTTTACAGTCGCCATGGCTATTATGAAAAGTCGGCAAGATATGCATGTCACGACCTTGCCGGCCGAAGACACAGAAATCATAAATTTTGATTTCTAACTTAATATAAGGTATCTGTGATTGGGTATTATTTTGTACCCAATTTCAAATCGAGTATGTACATGCTCAGCTTGAGATTGGGTACAAAATAATACCCAATTTCAAAACCCGTATGATTCATTTTTTTTCGATTTTTTTTTATCTCATCATGTATGATTAGAGTGAATAGAGTTTTTGGGAAAACAATTTGATTTTTTTGGGAAGGATTCAGCCGGCAAGGTTTGGGGGGGGGGAATTTAGTCTTTCAATATCAATTAGACACCCCTTAGCACACTAGGTTGGATGGCTTTAAATTTGCTATGCCCCAATTAATCTGGGTATACCCCAATCAAGCCAGGTTTTTAATACATGATACACATTTCTAATTAATTAATCAACATAAGTACACAAAGATACATTAATCAGAATTCAGCCATATTGGTATAATTATTGTTATTATTATTATTTTATTAATTTCTTTCTTTTCAATACTTATATTATATGAGGTCCTTGTTGTTGAGGACTCTAAGCGCCATCTCGTTGGAAATTTTGGGTATAAAACAGAGGATGATAACACTAAAAGAAATTGTTGTTGTACTCAAAAGCTTTCAAGGCTCTTGGGTGATTTCTTTTAGACGATTATTTCTACCCTCCCAATATAAATTGGCGATTGCAACAGGTATGCGAAATAATGCCTTCAGGATACAATGAAAGCCCTACAACAGGAAATTGGATTCAAGGTTTGCACCCCTTGACCCAACCAAGAACACATGAGAGAGATTTTTGATGATGCTTTATATGGAGAGAAAACAGGTTGAATTCATTCTCTAGAATGGGAGAATTCCTTCACTACTTATAGGGTTATTCATGCCTATTGGAGATGCCTCTTCACTTCCAAAAGACACATAAGGTGTCTGTTGGGAATGGTTGTGTCCTTTATGAACCATCACACCTATTAGAGGTGTCCCTTCATCTCCAACTAACATCCATTGTGTTTATCCAACACGAACACTTCCCCATCATAGTGACAAACCAAAAACGAAAATGGTTTTATTTTCTAAGTTATTGAAAATATCCAACAATCTCCCCTATTTTCAAAAACCAAAAAACATAAAATAAAATAAAACTTATAAAACCGGAGTGGCCGCATCACTCGGTGATCGCCTCGTACCCGAGTGGGATCAAGCCAACGTAGTTCAAGTACAATTGGGACTAAGCATCATCGCTGAAATCAATACATAAATGATAGGTACCTTCTGGGTTTGAACCTTCACTTAGTGTAAGAAACTCAAAGCCTTATCGAGATTATATGGTGAAACTAGTCTTGAACCAAGTATCCCTTATGATAAAACCGGAGTCTCCACACATATTGATTCCATAAATCATGTGTTCTGTAGCCAAGCACTATAAAGGCCTTGTGCTTATATCCTTATTCACGAGTCTTCTTTAGATAACGGTCTTCTTCTCTTAGGAAACGACCCACATTTCCATACTCATATAGGTAAGTCTCGAAGGTGTTTCTGCGAGACACCTTTTACTAATCACAGACTCATTAAGGATTTACATCCATCCTATTTTCTTGCAGAAAAACCAGCACTAACTTGAAATGGGAATTTTTATGTTAGTGCTCCATAATCTACAGCCATAACTTGTTGGTACCACATTGAACCTTGTTTATATTTTTCAAAACATAGGTTGGGTTTCTGCTATGGGAGATCAACCTTCCTTCACAGACCTTAGTCCCATTCACTATACCATTCCAATGACATTGCGTTGGCGTTGAGCTATATCTAGCTAACAAGTTCCTTGAGGATGCAAAATTTTAACCAAGTACATTATTATACTAAGTACAACAATGCGTCTATTGTACTTAGATATGGGAATTTCATCTCCCAACACATCTTCGTCATATTCCTTTGGACGAAATGGTTACTTACTTACATTTGAACCTCGACTAATCATGGGAGTGATATCAGGATGCATGTCTTTGTTAAATTTCCTGATAATTTTAGATATATGCAAACCGGTGGAATAATATACCACAAGCTCAATATTCGATCGAGCTTTCCCTAGATTTTTCATCTCAAATTCAGATTTTAAATAGCTTTTAAAGTCTCTTATTACATCAAGAGTACACATCATGTATGTAACATCAACATAAATAGCTACAATTCTAAATCAACAACTTTCTTATGAATACGCAAGGAAAAATAACGTACTTGTTTATCCCCTCCAAATCAAATAGCCACTTAGACGGGTATACCATATCCTCCTGATTGATTGAATCTATAAGTGAGCGTTCTATCTAACTGTAAACTCACTTTGTGGTTTAGAGTCATTTGATTTGGGAAACAAAAGTCTATCAAGTACTTTTGTAAATATCTTCTATCTCTTGATTCTTTCAGATATACGTAACAACCACATACATATGCTTCATTTCAAGTCCTTTTGAAAATTACCAAGCTGACTAAGTAGCGGAACTGTATAACGTTCATTACAAGAGAACAATTCCAGGGCTTTGTGAGAAACCTTGCGCCACAAGGCGAGTCTTTGTACTTTAATACTACTTTCTTCTCACTATGCTTTATGACAAATTAATTACGTATGTCCAATAGGCTTTACACTTGGTTGGTTACCACTACCACACCAAATACCCGTATATTTGCCAAAGAACTAAGTTCTACCTGGATTATGCATGCTAAATATGATATTTATTTGAAATTAATCAAAATAAAGCATGCTTCAATCTCATTGTGCTCTACTTATGGAGCAACTATTTATGGATTATATCATCACTATGCACGCATGATCCTTCCATTGACTCATATGCATTCTCATAATCCGTCAGGATTTTATTGTTCTCTAGAATCATATAAAACTTCGGAGCGTCCTCTAGTTTGATTCATGGACATATTCAGAGATAATCTTATGAGATGATTTCTGATGATATAAATAAGTTGTTCCTTACTCACCTACTTCCTTTCTAGGTGAGGATTGATCGAACCAAGTGGTCTATCCAACTTCCTTTATGGAGCCACGGCCTCAACCACACTTCCACTAAGTGTAGTTACAACACCTTAGTCTATGGTGTATATCCTGTATTGAGGATTTGTAACTTTGCAGGTGGGTTTGCAGCTGGTATGTGTGATCTCATCACTTTATCAACATCAATGTACATTCTGAAAATCGAATATTCTTTATCACTTCACATTTACATTTGTGGAGTACAAGAATCAATATAAGACACAGTGGGACACACCACGAAAACTCCTGTCGTTCCCTTAGAAAATTCTTTTTATTATCTCCCCCTAACGATGGGAAGACTGTCTCATTAAACTGATAACCTGCGAATCTAGCGGTAAGAGATCTCCTGCCAAAAGTTTTAAAATGCGGATAATTGTTGGGAACTCATTTCCAACATAACTACTTTATAGTTTTGAAGACCCATCATAGTACGATGTGGAGTCGTAATGTCACATATATAGTGCAACCAAAAATGTGTAAGCATACGAATGTCAGTCTTAAATCCAGTTACCAACTGGTACGCAGAAAAGGTTGACTAATATTGGGTTGTAAAAACGAATTAAGTAAGATGTGTGTAATATTACATATCCTCAAAGCAATAAAAGACAAGTTTGTACGCATAACCTATTCCTTAGGCACCATCTGTAACCTTTGATGGTAGCCTCTGCGAGACCATTGGGTATAAGATGCTCTGCATGGATCCTATTAAACATGCAATATTCATCAAGTCCTTTTGATGTAAATTCTCTAGCATTAACAAGGGTGGTTAGCCTTTGCAGTTTGCATTGTGTAATATGTTCTAGGAGTTTTCAAACGCAAATTTCTTGGGAACTATCACTAGTCCAAAATGTCAAAACATTCACCAGATCCATCAGTTACTTTAATGGTCCGCATTCTGCATGAATATTTTTCTAAAGTTCACCTTGTTTTCTTTGTAATATGGAATTTTTACCATTTGCATCTTAGGATGGTCTCGATCCTGTTTTACAGTAGACTTTGTAAAAATGGGTGATATGCTCTCTTACTTAAAAGCATAATGTGAGGGAGGAGGAGGTTGTGCATCTGGTACTTTAGAAAACACTTATTGAGAGATATGTCGTCACTTTTCATTCTGTCAATATTTTTCCCATTTTCGTTCACTCAAATAAAGTGATATTTGTAAGATTTCTTTCAAAACAATCATCATGTCACAACCAAAGTTTCTTTATGGTTATGCCAAAAGCCTGTATGAGTCAGTTTCCAACATTTCATCGTCGGAGTCAATGTGATTCAATAATCCAAATATTAAAGTGAATTACATTGCACTAGATTGACTCATTAGTTTCTCTAAAATATATTTCCTTCCAAATATGTTAGAGACTATAAAAGATGCGATCAATTACATTCTCATCATTTTGATGTTACACATGATATCCATTTGCAGTGGTTATTGGAAATTTAACAAGGTGTGATTATCTCTTGGTACATCTAGAGATTTTTCTACGTCTTTGTTCTATCTTGACAAAAAAAATGAGCAGTACTGCGCACTCGATAAAATAGTCAGTTGGCCATGAAAAGTTCTTGTTGCCATTAAAGTTGATGTGAAAATTGGTTGTTACTATGATACACATACACATTATATTGTATATACCAACACCTATGACCAAGGTGCATTTCCAACTCTTTTATTTATGATGGGAGCTAGAATTACATTTTAGATGATCCCATGTTCAATTAATACCTATACTTTGGTGTCATTACTGCTGGGAAAAAATAATAATATATTATTTTTTTCATGATATATATGTCCCTTTTCACATGCTTTATATGAGTCGGTACGTCTAATCCTCGTTACTTTGGGGTTCTTTCCATTTTCAATTTTGCTACATTTAGCTTAATTTGAGAAATTTCTTTATCTCATTAGGCCAAGAGAATCTCACTACACATGTCAACCAATTACTTTAGGTTGAATATATTACTAAAAAATAATTAATTCTCTTGTTGTCATACTTCAACATATACCAGTTCGTTATTATTATGGATGAAGTAGAGAAATGAAAATTTTATGACTCATATCATCTTTTGTGAGTTCTTCCACAAAAATTGGAATACATGTGATTTTATTTGAATGTATGTTTCGAAACTATTGACATATTAATAGTCGAGCAAGTGGATATATTCCACGGAGCATTCAAAAAATTTGGGAAAATATCAAGTATCCAATAATGGTGCTCAAGTACTTCTAAGCCCCAAATGAATACATTGGAATTGAATTGGTACAACTAATTAAACAAAATACACCATTCAACCATAGCCAAAATCATATTCAAGAGAACAAAATAATAATAAAACCAAAATTCTTAATGGTCGAGATCAACAGTCATAGTTTAAATTGACCGCCTATGGACTTATCTTAAGAAAAAAATAGAACTAGGCATGTTCTAAAAAAATGGACAAACAAATAAAGCCCAAAAAGTATTGTCACATACCTCAAACTTTGCTTCCCATTGCATGTACACAAAACCGGAACAGGCTTGGTTTTGCACACCCTAGAACCGGGTTAGAGTCAGTACTGGACGCAGTCACATGCACAGGCTGGAACCAGTACAACTTGGATCAGGTGAACCGGTACGAGTTGGATCACCGAGTTGGAACGGGACAGGATAACACCGAGTTGAAACGAGACTGAATCGTACCGAGTTGGAACCGTACTGAATCGGTCTGAGTTGGAACGGGACTGGATCGGTATGAGTTGGGTAGGACCGGACAAGACCGGTGTTAGGGTTCTAGACCAAAACACAAGGTTTATGTGATAAAATAGGTATAAAACCCGGATAGTTGAAGAATTAAGAAGAGAATAAGAAGATTAGAGAGATTGAAAGAGTTCTTGTATTAATTCTTAAGCTTTAACACAACTCGAGAGAAGTATTTATATCTTCTCATACTTGTGAAACAAGTAAAACTAAAAATAGAGTTTTAACTAAACTAGGAATTTAAAGCAAGCTAAAGATAGAAAACCTATTTAAGGTAACTAAGCTAACTTGGAGTTGGCATCGCAACATCCCGCTCTCCTCGAAAAATGGCTTGTCCTCAAGCCTGAAATTTTGGAAATACATCACGGCACAACGAATGTGCGCGTCTTGTATTCTCCATATAATTCTCTCACGCCATTGATACGGCTTACCACAATCAAACACAAAAGTCATAGCCTTGGAGATTATAAAACGAAGTAGAAACAGATTGTTGTTCCACGCATCAGAAGATATGCAATTACATTTTCCGCGATCAAACACCAAAGTCACCTCATTAGTGATTGTAACGGAATTGACCCTGCGAGTAGCCGTCGGTAAATTATTCATTTTTCTTGCCACTTGGTTGACCTGAAGTGAAACTTCAATAGCAGCACTTAAGTCTTGAAAACCTACGCCGAAATGCATGTGATCAGCGAAAATTGTCATTATTGCATAAACACTTTCTGTTGTATTGAAGTTATCCAAGACTGCCGGTAACAAATAATATGGAATAAAACCGATCTCTTCTATCGACGCACACTCCGTTTGTACTGCACCCTTGAATGAGCTGCGATATTTCATAAATGTGGTACTGCATTGTTTGTTGATCCTTGAAGCTACTGTTGGAGAAAAATGAGTTTTTAATAAAATGTTTTGGTCTTGGTGTGGTTTGATCTAGTGACCTATGGGTCCAAGGATACTTGCTCATTTTATGAGTGAATGAATCTCTCTTTAGTCCCACATTGGGTATAATATAGAAGGAGCTCCACTATATAACCATATGCTTATGGATATATTGTAAAACAACATTGTGGGTTTTATTTTTTGGGCGAGTTTTTGTTTAGGAAATTAATTCCTAAAATTTTTTTAGAGTTTTATTTATGGATAAATTCCTTTTTGGTGTTTTACTAGATTTAAAGAAAACCAAAACCTAACTTGATTTGCAAGTATCTTCTCCTATAAATACAACTCGAAATTCTGTTTTCAAAACACCAAAAATTCTTCTTTTGTTCTAGGGTTTTCTCCATACGGTTTTTACTTCCACCCCCGTTGCTGAGTTCGAAGAAAGGGTAGCTTGTGTTGTGCTAATATAAGTTATATCAGGCAGTCTTATCCTGGACACATCTTCGCTGTGAGGGGTTTAGCATTACTCAACTCGAGTATACCCGCGAACTAATGTGTTAAGGACAACTTGTTGAACCTGTGATTCTGCCTTCGTCAAGTTGTTTCGGTAGAGTTTTCTCGGATTAGTTCTTTACATATTATTTTTGATACATCTAACGTGATGTTCATTGTTGCAAGATCCCAACAGCTACTTCACCTCTTTCGTAGCAATTATCCAAAAATGCGAAATTGGAGAGAACTGTTTGATTGCTTCTCCAGAACAGAAAAACACAATCTACTATGTTGTGGATCCAAAACATTCCTTTGCCAAGAAGACTATCCAGCTTATCATCGTATGATGTTTGTGTTGACTTTCCACGATCAAAGATGAAGTCCACTAATTGAACCCCTTGTTGTGCCATACACCCATGAATGGTGAAAAGTGTACATAAGTACAGTCTTTTAAACTTGAAAACCAATATCTGTTTGTTTTTAATTGAATGTTGTGAAATCAGTTCAGTGCCATCTGAAATATACTTGTCTCCCTGTAATGATCTTTTCTTATACATATCCAACAAATGTAACCTCGGACTCCACTTATGAGCATTCATAGAATTAAATAATTTATGGTCTTCTGTAAACAAAGAACTGAAATTATTACCATCAGGAATTAATTTGTAGAATCTCTTTGAGAATCCATTATCATCAAATATAAAGACTACTTTTCCTTGGCATCTAAAATACTGATCCCTTGAGTGAAACCAAAGAGAATGATACCAGAGAAAATGTGGAGTATCCATAAATTTCCCAAATCTTTCTCCATAGCCTGTACTAAGTATAGTACATAGCAC
Source organism: Papaver bracteatum (assembly GCA_023529315.1). Lineage (NCBI taxonomy): Eukaryota > Viridiplantae > Streptophyta > Magnoliopsida > Ranunculales > Papaveraceae > Papaver > Papaver bracteatum. The sequence continues at coordinate 24,452 of JAJJWX010004736.1, read as the reverse complement.
TGACCCAACGGCATTGGATGGAGTTATAAAATTCCCTTTTAATGAGAATTCCGTAGAAGCTTCTTGAATTACAGTGGACAGAAGGAAACAATGGAGACTACCAAGCACCTCTGTAATAATAATCTTGCATAGAGAATTTTCCCATCGAAACGAATTTATAAGTGCGTAATCGGAGCAACAATTCATATCGATCAAAGGACTGTAGGCGAATACAAACTCACGGAAACTTTAGAACTTGGCACGACATTCATACTGGCTCTTTGTATTCAAATTCAAAGCCTCTCCATATGCTGGAAATGTCGAACCTCCATAATTATCAGTCGTAGCATATACGAATGTTATCATAATAGAACTTCCGAAGGCATACATAAGAGTGACCATAGCTCGCAATATTTCAGTTGATAACCCATCAAGCAAAGACACAGCAAACTCCTTTACTCTAATTTTGCACAGGGCATCTATCAATGATAAAAAGGTAACATCATCAGCTGGAACATGGGCCTGTTGAAACATACGTTCTTTTGAGTACACATCCACCGAAGTCAAGTACGTGACTATATTAGGAGATGCATTAACTTGCCTCATCCCTTCCATTAATTTTTGAGTTTCATAAATATCTTTGTTATCACCATATTCCAAGACACCGTTGTAAGGAGAATCGTCCATTCCAGTAATTGTTATAAGCGCGTAATCCAAGCAACAACTCATATTGATCAAAGAACCATCAATGAGTACATGTTTAAGGCAATACTTGGTTTTATCAGTCCACCATAAAATAGTTGCAAGGAAATGAAAAATTGTGAATTGTATAGTTCCTGGACATATTTGAGTAAAGAAAACTTCACCATCAGTTTTGATGAGAACCACCAGCTTCCATGGCATCAAAGAAACATCTGTCCGGTGTGTTGCGTAGTTAAAGAAATCTGGGAAGTATAATTGAGCAAACACGGAAAATTCCACCACGCAATTGTCTGCTAGAACACTTAATAGATCTAAAATCTTAGTAAATACAAGCTGGCGATCTTTGATGCTATCCTGAGATGGTAATGCAAATTCAAACAAAGCGACACAAAGCTGGCTAAAAGGATCAATTAAGAAATCCTTCAGCTTACCGTCATATGATGTCTGTTTTGACTTGACACGGTCAAAAACCAAAAGCATAATATGAACTCCATGCCAAACTTGAACCAGTAAGTATTCTCCATCGTACTTGTGGAAAACATCATCTTTATGATACCGTAATTTGTAAAACAAATTATGTAGAGCCAAAGGAATACCCAATACTATGGAAATATCATTTATAACATACCCATTACCAGGGTCATAGAGAGGCATGCACGTCATGTAACCCCAAACAATTTGTCGATCAGTAATCTCTATTCTTAAACTGTCTTCGCTGGGTTTTGTATCCTTCAGAGAATGTCCAACAGACAACAAGAAAGAACCAAACCTAGGTAAACTAGCATAAGTGGTCTTAGCCAGTGCCTTTGCGAAAGTATTAGGATGGATGTAAGAACCTGAAAGACGTCTGCTTCCTAAATTATGAACTGTAGGTGACAGATATGTAGTTCTCCACCCGATACCCTTCGGTGAAGACCATTGCGCAAACGTCTCTTTAATGCCAATTGTATCACCGGATTGTACAGTGCACAATTTTTTTTCCAAATTCGTTAATAACCTGTCAGCTAAAACTTGTCTACCGATGGAATCTTCAATATATATATATATATATATATATTTCAGAAATAGATGTTTATGCAGACCCACAAATATATCAATCGACACCAAAGAATTCTCATATTTTATCCCAACGAGTTGAGCCTTGCTAGGACTTGTATGCAATACTATTTGTGTATCCAGTTGATCAATAACTTGAATATTATCAACAAAAGAATGATCACGCATATCAACATTAGAAGTTAAGCTAAGATCAGATGACTTACCATTAAATTCAGATAAATCATGTGATTCTTGAAGGACCAAGCTGACTTGATTTGCTTCTTTGTGAGCATGATTTACTTCGTCTTTCTGAGAAATAGTTTTCATCTCTTCTTCACCAATGGATGTCACGGATGAGGATGAAAACTCTGGGGTTGATAATGAATCATTAATCTCCTGTGAATCATGCGAAATCTCTTCAACCTGATTTTCTTTATCCTTCTGAGAAGTTGATTCAATACAATTTACTTTCAGAGGACGCTGAATCTTCTCGAATTGAAGATGACCAAAACGAGCACGAACTAAAGAGCAAAATTCGTCCCATGTAGTAACTGTAATCGTGGTCTTCTTCCAACGATACCAAGCATAGGCATCACCTTTAAGATGCGCGGAAGCGATAGTGATTTTTTGATTGTCAGCCACCGCGTTTAAACTAAAATATTGGTCCGCACTAAAAATCCAATCATCAAGGTCATCTCCATCAAAAGTAGGAAACGTTGAATCAATAGCTCCAGCACAAATAGGTGTTTCAAGAATTCCATCACTAATATCAGGGTTAGGAGTACACTGATGAACATTAAGCTGAGGAAAAAATTCAAGAAACACAACACGCACAGATTTGGTGAGTTCCGGGCACGTGCACATAGTGTTTGTCAGATCTTTTGTGCAAGTCATCCAGAAAAAAAAAAATTGGTGTAAAATTAGGTACAGGATAAACCTGCTCTGAACCAGATGTTAGGGTTCTCGACCAAAACACAAGGTTTATGTGATAAAATAGGTATAAAACCCGGATAGTTGAAGAATTAAGAAGAAGATTAAAAAGAGAATAAGAAGATTAGAGATATTGAAAGAGTTCTTGTATTAATTCTTAAGCTTTAACACAACTCCAGAGAAGTATTTATATCTTCTCATACATGTGAAACAAGTAAAACTAAAAATAGAGTTTTAACTAAACTAGGAATTTAAAGCAAGATAAAGATAGAAAATCTATTTAAGGTAACTAAGCTAACTTGGATTTGGCATCGCAACACCCGGACACCTGCTAGACCGGATTGGATTTTTCGTCTTTTCATCATCTCTTTCACACGAACAGTAAGGGTTTCTTCCCCACATTTCCACCGACGTAAATCCAGATCCGCACCCCTCGAAATCGTTTAAATGTCAAAAGAAAGCTAATAAATCTTCGTGAACACCTTGACGAGATCCGCATCCCAAAACAGTATATGTTACATACTTCCTCGGACCTGATAGGCTTAGTTTTGTTTTGATTTTTAAGTAAAACAATGGAATAGATATGAGACAAAAAGAAAGAGTGATAGATAATGACGATTAATATTTTCTTTTAGGTTTCACCAGATGACGAAAAAGAAAAACCAAGGGGAAGAGAAGAAGGTGGCTATTTCATGGAAGGAAAATATGGAAAAAAATTTGAACTAGCAGCGCTGGAGCCGTTGGATCGAGCGATCCAAGGGTGGTGGTTGAAAGTGCAGTTTTTTACTCCAAGGGCAAAAATGAAATTTGCATCAAAACCACCACCACCTTGGATTCACCAATCCAAGGGCTCTAGCAGCGTTCGGAAAATATGGCTCCTTTTTATTGACCTTTCTTTATCAAATTCACAATTATATTTGATATATGCTAAAATCAAAATCAGGGAGAAGAGAAAAAAATAAAATTTAGGAAAAAGTAGATCCAACTTATCTTTGATTTCAGCGATTTCTTTGATGTAAATCCAAACCCAACTTTTGATTCAAACAACTTGTGTTTATCATCTATTTAGGAGAAAAAAAAATCAATCGCTCTGCGGTATAGCATCAGGCATGATAACGTATTGCAGTAAATCATATAGAGAAGAAGACAAAGAGGAAGAGGAGGAGAGAGTTTCTTATTGATCAACAGCCAGGTTACATGGATACAATAACATATATATACACTAGGTCTTAACCCGTGCCGTAACGGCACAGGCATAATTTTTATTTAGTTATGAATTTTTCGACATATGAATATCAAATTCTTATTGTTGCAAAAGTAAAGGGAAACATGATAGATATTTTTATTCTTCACTTCACATCCTTTCTAGCATTTTCCGCCTTGACATCCTCCCATACTATGTCTCTCCTTTTTAGAGTTTTATCCTCAAGCCAACAATGAAATTATATCGAAACTAATTTTTACATATTTTGTCCCAAAAAAATAAATATTATTCGATATGTTTTTTAGTTTAAAAAGATATCTTATCGATCTTTTGAAATGGTATTACCTTTTTGCATCTTTCTTATATTTAGTGAATGGTGTTAGGATGTTCATGGAAAATAGGAACCTACTATGAGACCGACAACATAGCACCGATCATGTCCCTACTTGGCCACCTTGGGATAAGAGGTGTGTGGTTTTAATCTAAAAGGCCACAACACTATGTAAGGAGATGCCCAAGTTTATTAAGCTCAACATGTACTCCTATTTCTTCCATGTGGGACTATCCCTAGCTATAATTAAGTGGTTTATCATGCCACATACTCCAACAATCTCCACCTTGACGATAATAAACCACTTCACCAATCCAATCAGACTTCACCATATGATTACCATTTGTATATGCTACCCATCGATCAGGATTATTGTCATTATGCGCCCTACAATCCTACTTCACCTTGAGTTAATGAGAAGGCAAGCACCAACTCCAGCTTGAGCATTTTCTTGCCCACATAGAACCCTACTACTTGAGAGTTAATGTGTGAGACACTAACTCCAACTCGAGCGCCAGTTCAACCTTGAGCATTGCCTTTCTGATCTAGAACCCTGGTCCACTTGAGTTAATGAGTGATACACTAATTCCACCTTGAGATCCAGTTGAACTTTGGGCCTTTCCTTCTTCACCTTGAGTCTGATTTCACTTGCGCCCTAAACCGGGTGACATCCACAACCACTTCAACGTTCGAACAGTAGCCCCAATCACGGGTTCTGATACCAATTATTAGGATCTTCATGGACCATCAGACACTACTCAGGGCCCAACCACATAACACCAAACCCAACTTGACCACCTTGGGATAAGAGGTGTGGGGTTTTTAACTAAAAAGCCTCGGTGCTATGTATGGAGAAGTCCAGGCTTATTGTATGTTCTTACTATTTTTAATGATGATGACATACTTAAAATCTAATTCATTCACTTAACATATTATACTTTAAAATGTTAAGTCATTTCCGATGGTAATCATTTTACCCACATACGATGTAGTTCTAGTTTTTCAAAATTCCCATAAATATTATGTACGCAATTCAATTTTGCAGGAAGAGTTTACCGAATGGAATATAGGTAATGGCTTGTCCTTTCGTAACATTGTGGCCTTTTCAACATAGTTGGATCCAGAGTTGGTAAAAATCACTGAATTTGTGGGTTCTCGGGCGAGAGTAATCTAGGTATGGGCTACCTCCCAGAAAACTGCTAATGGATGTCCACATCAGTTTTAGTTGAAAATCCCACGCTATCGGATAACCACAATGACTAAGTGGGAACAATATTGGCAAAGATCAGGTCCTTAAAAATGGCATTAGAGTCAACCACTGGTGACATGTCGAGGGCGAAAGAGTATGCTTGACGGATTGAACATATTCCAGAGTCTCATGAGTGAGAAAAAATGCCAGAGTCTAGAATTGAACATATTTCGTACCAGAGGACGACTCCAAATTAAGTTGGAATAGAGGTAATGGTTTATCATTTGCTAACACCGAGACCTTTTCAGCATAATTGGCTTCGTAGTTGGCGAAAAATATTTATAGTTTAAGCATGCTCGGTATTGAGTAATCTTGGGATGGGTGACCTCTTAAGAAGTCGCTAGATGAACGCAAATGGTTACCATTGAAAACTCAATACTATCAGATGAACGCAGTGGCTTAGTAAGGACATTATCGGTAGAAGGCAGGCCATTACATTCTACGACATTATGCCTCCAAATGTGAGGTTATTTGTTGCATAAAAATAATAAAATCATGATTAGTTAGTAAGTCAAATCATTAAGTAATTAACCTAATAACAATAAGCTCTACTAAAAATAAACTCTGCTATCCATCATCATTGAATAAAAATAACGTTAAACCATTTATCAAGAAATATGTGAGGCGATGCGAAATTACTCACTGGGCACCAATACTTGCCACCGTCATTATGGTCCACTTATATAATTGTTAGCCAATTTAACTAAGTTTGGTGCTGTTTATTTTTCATTCAAAAAAAGTATTTTGATAGCAATATTTTTTCATCTTAGTGTTTATTAAAGATTTCATAAAGTGTACACTTCCAAAATTTATCAATTTGTAAAGTGGGGAGAAATAGCTTTTAAAAGCTTCAAAAGAAAAAGCTATAGTTCACCCTAGCTTCATATTTTATTTTCCAATTATATCCCATTTTGTTTATAACTGACAACAATTATCCTTGAATCTAGTATTGATTTTGCTTAATGGGATTGTATAAACAAAACATAAAGTGTTCCATTATATGAGTTACCGGAAGATCCAGGTCTCTTGTACTTGTTCCTTAGATTAGTGGTTATTTATGTGTTTATAGGGCTTAACCCGTGACGTAACTAATATCTACTGATATTATTAGATTAGTGATTCATTGAACCTTCGCCACCGCTTCCACAACCTACTATCGCAACTAATATCTATTGATATTTTTTCTTTTTTTACCAAAATTATTTATTAATAGAAGAAATACAAATTTATTAATTTGACTAAGAGAAATTTTATAGTGGAATAAATTAATAAATTATTTATTATGAGCAATTAGTGAACAAACATTATTATGAGCAATTAATAAATCATTTAATATCAATTAGTGTGGAACACTAATTAGTTAGGTATTTATTATATTAATCATTTACTATATTTATTATATTAGATTTACATTAATGGGTCATTAAATGTTAGTTTTATGAGACAAATTACAACCATAGATTTATCAATTGGGATATGATATCTTAGCCATCACTTACACGTGTGAGTTGAGGGTGTGGTCTGCACAACCACGACCGTAGATTTATCTTTGCCCAGAATTAATCCTAGCCACCACTCAGATAGGCTAAGTTAGCCAAACTGTGCTTTATAAGGGAGATGTAAGGGAAACCCTAGGTATAGCTAGTTGGGCCGCACATCCATGGGCCGTAGGCCCTACAACATCAATATATTTTATTAGTCTTTAGGAGATAATTTAGCATTTTGTATCTGAAAATTAAAAATTCTCTCAATATATTTGGCTTACTGAATATTAATAGCATAAGTTTATTTTTTCTTATTCAAATTTTCTATTTTTTTTTACTCGGTCAATATATTAAAAAAACGAAAAAACTGTACAGGGATTAAGCCTTATTCAAATTTTCTAACAATATGCTTGAAGGGTACAAGCTCAAGTGGATATTTCTTATGAGCACCAATCCCTGATGATTCCTCCATGTTTAAGCCTTCCTTCTCCAGTCCTTTTGGTACTTCCCAATCGAAAGCATACAACACATGGGCAAGGACGAGCTCTGTAAACACAATTGCCATGTTCAATCCGGGGGAAACTCTTCGACCTCCCCCAAAAGGTATGTATTCAAAATTTTGATTTCCTGCATAATCAATGGAGCTATCTTCGAACCTCTCTGGCAAGAATTCATCCGGGTTTTGCCAATAGTTACCATTTCTCCCGATTGACCATCCATTTATTAAGACCCTTGTTTTTGGGTAGACGTCGTATCCATCGATCTTACTGTGTTTCATGCATTCTCTCGGACCTCCCAATGGACCTGGTGGGTGCAACCGTAGAGTCTCTTTAACTACCATTTTTAAGTAGTGGAAATTATCAAGGTCCGATTCTTCAACCTTTCCTTTTGTTCCCACATAGTTTCGTATCTCTTCTTGAACTTTCTTCATTGCTTCTGGATTTTTAACCAGTTCTGCCATTGCCCAATTCATCGTTGTAGCTGATGCATCTACTCCAGCAACAAATACATTCTGATTGTTTGTGTTCATAAAATCCGTCATAACATTAGTTTATACCCAAAGACGTAAAAATGTAAGAAATTAATGAAAAAAGAAGTTTGTGTACGTACTTATATTCAGGTATGCTCAAATGAAATCCTAGCATGTTAATTAAACATTTGTAACTGCCAACATGATCATAGCTCGCTCATAGTTAATCCACACAAAGCTGGATAAACCATACCCTACCAATAGAAAATTCTTGCTAAATTATAACATGTTTGTTTGCATATGACTGCATCTTGATCTAAGCCAACCCCTGATTCGATGCTAATCAAATGTCACACAGTTTTCTTTTTATTTCAAGTCAGATCTGACTCGCCACCTATCTCAGACCTAATTTGAACCGTGTATCAAAATGCCCCGGCTCATGGGACCAAGTTACTAACTCATACATTTCAAGTTACTAACTCAAACATTTTGAGTCAAAGCTGACTCGGAAGGCAAACTGATTTAGTCAAATCCAGTTGAGTCAGGTGATTTGATTCAGATCCAGAAAGAAAAGAAAAAAATCAAACACGGTGTTAAACGAAAAATCACATGCATATGAAAAAGTAGAGTTATTGACAGCTGAATAAGAAACTAGTTACCATAAGAATTGCTTTGATATGGTCATTTGTAAGGCGAATCGTACTTGTTTGATCCTTGTCTAGTCTCAGCAATACGTCTATTATATCGGCATGATCTGCTTTCAGTCTCTCTGGGTCAAGATGTTGGTCTATCATTTGTTGAAAAAATCCATCCAAATGATGAAAACATTTTTCAAGTCTACCGTGGAATCCAGTGATCCTATCAATAATCCAACCCACCATGGGAAAGAAATCGGACGCAGAGAAACCAGCCGTAACAGTCATGACCTCATCAAGAATTTCTGTCATCCTGCCATTAACCAGTTGATTCCTGCTACCAAAAGCAACCCTGCAAATTGTTGTATGCGTAAAGCTTGTAAACTTTTCAAAAACATCTACAGGAGTAGTATTTGAAGAAGATGATGATATGTAATCAATCAACACATCAATCTCCTCTGCTCTGACTGCTTTAAAAGACTGCACCCGTTTTGCACTATAAACTTCAAGCATGCATATCTTCCGCATCTCTCTCCAAGACTCTCCATAAGGCGTAAAAGCGACATCCAGGTGATTATACGATAAACGTTTGAGTCCAACGAGTGAAGGCCTAGTACAAAACTCAAGATCCAAGGTTTTCAAGATTTGTTCGGCAGCTTCAGCGGAGGAGATTACTAGTGTTGGTATACGACCGAGTTGTAGAAGCATGACTGGACCATATATTTCAGATAGTTTGTGTAGGACTTGATGAATCGGTTTCCCCATCTGATGTAAGTTACCGATAATTGGAAGCTTAGAAGGAGATGGAGGAAGCTTTTCTTCATGATTGTTCTTTGTAATGAGAAAATATAGAGGTAGTAGAAGTAGAGGAAGAAGCAGAAAAAGATTACAAGAAGAAATCTCCATGCTTAAATTTTGGTGGTGTTTTTAGGAATCGGGCGGGCTAGGACTTTCTTTGAGACACCTTAATCTTCATGGTTTTTTCTTTTCTTCTCCTCCTTTTGCTGGTAGCCTCTTACTAGCTTTGTCTTTTATGTTTCTCCTGTATATCCTTTCTTTGGTTGGTGCATATTGATTTGGAAAAGTAATTTGACAAATGTTTGATTTGGCCTACCGATAAAATATCAACGAATTATTGAATCTGACAAGTCAAAGTCTTAAACAATAGTTGAGAAATCCTAAATACAAATTTGAAATAGGAGAACCATGTGATATGCTACAAGTGGACATATAAATAGGACTCTCCCCCTCTCCTTGTAATTTCAGTTTTTGTCCCTGCATTATGAAACATATCTCAGGCTAGGCTACAGAGTTGATTTTGTTCTTTAATTTTGGATGTGGGTTGATTCTAGCATTTGATATAAATGTTGTGTTCGGATTGGGGATACAGCCCTTCTACACGGACCGAGCACAAAACGACCCAAAAACCGGGATGTGACTAATGTGAGGGTAGCATGTGGACCCCGTCCGCTGGGAACTTGCAGGGGGGTCCCGGTTAAAAGTGTGTGGGTCCCTTTTTTTTTTGTCAGCCCGGTTTTGGCTTTGTTTTTGGGGTCGGTTCGTTTATAATTTTTGTTGGGATATATTTATCCGAGTTTAATTGGGGCCATAAGTTTTAATTGGGGGCCATGACATTTTATTTGCACCCCAAAATTTTTAGGGGCGTATTTATCCGATTATGTTTTACCTTTGATTTTTTTATTTTTATTTTTTTCAAATCACGACCCTAATTAACGACCATTCAAAGACAATAATGATTTTAGGGGTCGTCATATACATAATAAAAAAAAATAACGACCTTTCCAAAGGGTCGTCATGATATTGATCTTTATATGACGACTCCAAACTGTCATACATTTCCGTCATTAATGACTGTTTAGAGTCGTCACGAAAACTGTCGAAACATTAACGACTGTTTAGAGTCGTCAATGAAACTGTCGAAACATTAATGACTGTTTACAGCGGTCGGATAACGACTCTTTTATAAAAAAATAACGATTGTTTAGAATCGTCACTGAAACAGTCTAAACATTAACGACTGTTGAGAGTCGTCAATGAACCACTTCAATACCATGACGATTTTTCATAAGGATCTGAGCGAAAAAAAACAAACAAAATTTATCCATGATCTTAGCGATTTTTCATACACATGGATAAACAAAAAAATTGAGAAAAAAAAAGTTAAACTCTAATTAATTAAGATTATCACTAATTAATTAAGATTATTACTAATTATTTAAGAGCATTTTAGCCATTTAGAAAAATAAACTATAAGGGGTGACCCAAATTAGGATTGAGAGACATTTTTGTCCTCTAGTGGAGGCCCACAATTAAAATCCTTAACCCCCAATTAAACTATTATATTTATGTCTTGGTTTGATAATATGATGGGCTTATCTCCTTATGATGTGAATTGGCCAAGCATTGGAGCAATTGTGTTGTGGTCTATTTGGAAGTTAAGATGTGAAGTAATTTTCAGAAATGTTCAGATTAATCTTGATAAGACAATAATATTAGGAAATTTATAAACACCTATGTTGTTGCTCCCCCTCTGTCCAAAAATGATGATAGGATGGAAGTTAGGATTCCCATTCAGGATTTTGATCATATTATGTTCATTGACAGTTCTTATAAAAACTTTAACATGAGTATTGGTATTATGTTGTGTGATAATGTAGGAAGAATAAAGAATTTCAGAACGGATTTTGGACTGATTCCAAGTGTTGTTGATGCTAGGCAACAGTTCTAATTTTGGATATATCCTAGGCAAGGGAGATGAATCTTTCTAAAGTCCTTTTTGTAAGTGATTTCCTTCAGTTAGTGGATTTTGTGAATAAAGGCAAGGGCGATATGGACTGGTGGTGCATGGATCTCTTAGAAGATTGTCGGATTTCCCTTTCCAGTTGTTTGTCTTATAAGGTTGTATATATTAAGCGTCTTAAGAATAATAATAAGAATAAGTTGTTTGTCTTTGGATTGAAGTATGTCTAAATTACAATGCTAATTTATTTGATTATACATTTTGGGTCCATGTTATATTTACTGGCATCGTTAGGGGCGACCCCAAAAGAATTATGGGCGACACAAAAGACAAAAAAAGGTCACCCAAACGTAAATCTAAGCTACCCCTTATCTCCGAATTTTCGAAATGGCAACTATGCCCTTACATAATCGGTAGCCAACACCTTAGTCGGTAGTTAAACAGACAATCGGTAGGTTAAATTGAATAAAAAGCTATCGATTAATGTGTAGATATTTCGGCTAATATTCCCTTATATAATCGGTAGTTAATTGGACATGTAAAACTATCGATTGTAAGTAGCCCCAGATTCAACCTTGACCAAATTCCATAGAACAATAACCACTTGGTTTGTGTTTTGGATGCATCAATAATCGGAAGAAAAGTACGTTCCAAAACCTTACCATTATAAGTTGCCCCTAAAATAGATTTTTCATAAATCCTTCATCTGGTGAATTTTGGAATATGCCATATTAGGTAGATAATCCAACTTAAATACCTACCGATTATACGTAGCAAACAGCAGGTTATGAGGGTCTAGAGCCAAGCACGACCACTTGGTTCAAGGTGCAGAGCCAACCATAACCACTTGGTTTGTGTTTTGGATGCAGCAATAACGTAGGAATTGTAGGTTACACAACCTTACGATTATAGGTCGCCCAAAAAATAGATTTTTCATAAATCCTTCATCTGGTGAATTTTGGAATATGCTATATTCGGTAGATAATCAAACTTAAATACCTACCGATTATACGTAGCAAACCATAGGTTATGAGGGTGCAGATCCAAGAATGACCACTTGGTTCAGGGTGCAGAGCCAACCATAACCACTTGGTTTGTGTTTTGGATGCACCCATAATCGGAGGAATTGTAGGTTACAAAACCTTATGATTATAGGTTTCCCCAAAAACAGATTTTTCATAAATCCTTCATTTAGTGAATTTTGAAATATGCTATATTCGGTAGATAATCGAACTTAAATAGCTACCGATTATACGTAGAAAACCATAGGTTATGAGGGTCATAAAGGTTTTTTTAATTCGGCAACAAGTTTTTTTCTTAATTTTTGGAGAAAATAATTAGTATTTTAACTAATACTCCCTCTGTCTTTTTTATATGTCCTAATTTCTACTTTGGTTTGTCTTTTTTTATCTGTCTGCTCGATATTTCCCTTAAACTATCAAATATATACCCTTTATTTTTTATAATCATGAAATCATTTTTAATATAAAATTAATTCCAAATATTAAATGCTATCGCCATACACATCTATTCAATATCTTTGTACTAATCGTCATTCCTATTTTATATAAAAACATTTATGGATATATATAACATTCCTAACAAAATTTCTACTTATTCTTACATAATTTTTGTTTTGGTAATAATGTAACATTAAATAGGGCTAGTCAAGGGTTAGTCATGACATTTTATAGGATTTCCTTAATATTTTGACAATGTCAATTTAGACTATTAATTTAGGACGGAGGGAATATTATTTTTAGATAAATAAAATTATAAAATTAATCTTAATATAATGCTCACAAAATGTCCAAACTCATGTAAAAAAAAAGTCATGTACAAGAAAAGTATACAAAGCCGAAGTAACTTTTTGTTCAGGACTATGACCTCTAATATTGAGTGCATCAAATTGCTAATTAAATTGAGGTTCTACTCGACAAAGCTCTTCAATAATCTTTATCACCAGATGACGAGGCATACAAAATCGACCTTGAAAATTTTGACTAGAGTACATACAATTTGGAAGAAAATAATCGTGCATCGACTTCTGAAGGTAAAATTCCCTACCTCGATACGTATACCTTCTTGATAATACTTCTTGTGGCTCTGGAACTCTAGGTATTTGGCCCGTATGTACTAGCATCAAAATTTCGATGAGTTTATTATCTTCAGATTCCTCATCGTCAAGTTCTTGCAACCTCCTTCGATGCATTTCTTGTTGTAATCAAAACCGATTCATAATAACATTCCTCTCTTCATTGGATCTCACCATTAATGATTATAAAATTTAAAATGAGAATAGAGATAGAGAAATTGGTGAAATATAGGTTGAAGTAGGTGTGAGTAACTTGGAGAAATACGAGAGCGTATATATAGGAAACACTACGGGGAAATAACTGTTGCAAAATATCCAGTGGGCGATAATATTAATATCGCCGGTGATATTATTTAAATCGCTTGATTTAATGTATAACGCCAGCGGTAATCACAATATCTCCAGCGTTATTCATAATATCGCTCGCTAGAAATTCTATCGCTCCGTAGATTTCCCATAGTGGAACAATTGGTTTGCCATTCCACCTGGTATGCCAAGTAGTTTTTTTTTGTCATGTGCATAGGAATAGGCCTAAATCCAAGTGATATCTCATAATACTCGTTTTTCTCTATAATTAAGCTATAGCTAAGCAAAAAATGCTACCATATTGCTTTCCCTTAGATATTTCCTAGTTCTCTCCTATCGAATTTCCTTTTCAATTTCTCGATTTATTGATTTTTTTCCCCCTTATTCTACTAGTTTTAGGAATCATTGAAAGCTTTATGAAAAAGTCTAGTATTATAGAGAAACACGGGTTACATTATAATCCGATTAATTAGATAGAGTTGTTTTAGAGGTTTTGCAATTATAATAACTTATGCGCTTCCGTTGAAACCTTAGTTTTTATTTGGATTTTCTGGTATGAGAATAGTAAGTAGGAGAAGAGGAGGTGTCAAGTTTTCCAAAAGATGTTTACTATGTAATATTTACCAGGGAGGGTACCAAAACGTATATAAGGAAAACTAAAAGTTGTTATTTTCTTATATTTTCTTATATGGACTTTGGTTCCCTCTTTGGTAATCTGGCATCACCATTAGCAATGTTGGTGAAATTATTTTTGTGCAAATGTGTATGTGGGTATCTATTATTTCCATCCCTACATTTGTTAAGTACCATATAAATTTTACTTCTAAAAACAATCCTAGATTTATTTATCAAAATCATGAAAAGAATTTCTACACCGTATGTTGTTATTCATTATCATGAAAATTTAAGAAGGGGCGTGATGTGGTCGATAATGCGAGAATTTGATCAATAATGGTGTAAGGCCGACTATTCGAGAAACTGTTGTACAAGCATCTACTGTGTATTCTATGACACTCCAAATTACTCTAGGTATGATACTCTCCATATTTTGATTTATGTTGTTTTTCTATGTTTGTTAGGGTCACCTCTCGTTAAAGATTCTAGTTATCATATTGATTTTCTGGGTTCTTCTAATGGTTTGTCATGCTTAAGATTTGGTTATGATGGCATAATATTTTGTGTTTGGGACCTCGCCACGAGAAAATACGAAAGATCACCATGATCACCATGCATAGTTCTAAGAAATTTATGCTTCCGGTTATGTCCAAATATGATGACTACAAGTTGTTTATATCTAGAGAACCTTCTATGGATGTTCACACCTTAGGATTGGGTTCATGCGAAAATAATGATGATGTAGAGTTTCTTTTATAAGATAACAATGGTGTAATTTTATGTGACCTGAAGAATTAATTCCAGTGCTTGATAATCAATTTTTCATAATATGAATGTGGTTGACATAGAAAATTATGTTGAAAGCCTAGTTGCGCTCAACTCTCATACTTTTGTCTAAGCTAGAGTTATAAAACAAAGAAGATCCGACCAAAGAAAAATAATAAAAGTATATGTCGTGTCATGATAATAAGTTTTATTATCAAAGTTATAAAACATGAAGAAGATTGAAGGCCAGCCAGCTTATCTATACGTTATGCATTTCATGCTTGTTTCTATTGAGCTCAAGACTGCTTAACTGATAACGTTTGTTACAAAACAATAACTAAAATTTCATTCATCGTGAGCCAAAAACAACTAATTGATATTAAATATGCTTAGCCTCCATAAAATTAGGACTAATACTAGATCCAACAACGTTTAGAGTTTGCAATTTAGTGCACAATTGAACAATATGAGTAGAGGACGTTTGTGCAAACCTTTCTTCAATTGTATCCCAGTGTATAAGAGCTTCGTCAGACTTTCCATTCAAAATAGTTGGGAACCCTTAAAAAAATTGTCAGCGAAATAGTAGATTCAACCATCAATATACTATTTGAAGACTTGAAATCGGCGAAATAATGGAAAAATTAAAAAAAAAAAAAACTCTTCAACATCCTTCAACTTAATAGGGATAATATGTAGGATTGTGTTAAGCAGAAAAGATGAAATTTGTGTTGAGAAAATACATATTCATAATATAACAAGAATGAATTGAAGGAGAAAAAAATTTAAAGAATCACAAAAGTAAAGTAAGTAGTGACACATCAAAAAGAAGAATAACTAAATCCTGAGAAATTTGAATTAATGAATGTAAATCTAATAAGAAAAACTGAAGAACAGTAAAAATCAAGAACTGGAGTAGCTAAATAACAGAAAAAACAATAAAACCTCGCAGGTGTAAGAATTACGTATCTAAGGTTGAAAATCAAGAGAAGTCTAATTTTAAAAAATGGTACATAGGAAGAAGAAAAAGGTATTGTTTCTCTGAAAGAAAGAATAAAATAAAATGAAGAACGTCATCAAGGAAAAATCATTATTATTAACCTTTATTTGATCACATGTGAAAATGTTGGCTTTATAATAATGATGGCTTTATATATATATTTTTAAAGCATTATATATATATATATGTTAATAAAAGCTTCTTTATTTTTATTTTATTTTTTTTAGATAAAGATAATATAAAAGTTATGCATTAAAACCTTGGAAGGAGATTTCGTTTTTTAAAATTTTGGGTAAAACATATGAGAGAGTTGGGTAAGGAATTAAAAACTAATGCTTACAGATATATGAAACTACTGATAAATAGAGTTTGTATACAAAATTTATTTTTTAATTTCTTGTGTGTTTTTAATCCTGGCTTGATTGGGGTATACCCAATAAGACAAAATAGGGTCATTTTGAAGTAAAACCAAGCCACCCCTTAACCTTGTATTTTCTAAATGGCTAAAATACCCTTGTTTAATTAACACTTAAAATTCTGATTAGGTTAATTAATTGAGTTTAGATTAAAAATTTGAAATTATGAATTTGAGTAATGAAATTTGTGATTGAACTTTGGGTAGCTTTTTGATGAAAAAAAAATTGTTTTGAAAAAACTTTTGGAACGGATATGAAAGCACACTACCTTAACACTTCTAAAGAGGGGATTGCAAAGATCTTGTATGAAATCATACTCAAAATTAGATCAAAAATCAACGATTTCAGCTCTGAAAGTATGAAAAGTCGGCAAGGTCGACGAATGAAGACCATGCCGGCTAAAGTTTGGTCGGCATGATCTTCATTCGTCGACCTTGCCGACTTTATTTTTTTGACACACATGAGACGACATAAAAAAAATTATTAGGCGGCAAGGTCTTTAAAAAATACCCTGTCGGCTGTTAAAAATACCCCGCCGGCTGTTGAAAATACCCTTCCGACTTTTCAGAAAAATGAATTCGCCGTCAAGGTTTTAAAAAAATACCCCGCCGGCGGGGTATTAGCCGGCAAGGTTTTAAAAAACTACCCTGCCGGCGGTGTGTTGGCCGGCATGGTCTTCATAAAATACCATGTCGGCGGTTTAAAAATTTACAGCCGTCATGACTATTATGAAAAGTCGGCAAGATATGCATGTTCCGACCTTGCCGGCTGTATTGGCCGGTAAGGTCTTCAAAAAATACCCTGCCGGCTGTTGAAATTTTTTTACAGTCGCCATGGCTATTATGAAAAGTCGGCAAGATATGCATGTCACGACCTTGTTTGCGGCCAAGACACGAAATCATAAATTTTGATTTCTAACTTAATATAAGGTATCTGTGATTGGGTATTATTTTGTACCCAATTTCAAATCGAGTATGTACATGCTCAGTTTGAGATTGGGTACAAAATAATACCCAATTTCAAAACCCGTATGATTCATTTTTTTCCGATTTTTTTTTTATCTCATCATGTATGATTAGAGTGAATAGAGTTTTTGGGAAAACAATTTGATTTTTTTTGGGAAGGATTCAGCCGGCAAGGTTTGGGGGGGGGGGAATTTAGTCTTTCAATATCAATTAGACACCCCTTAGCACACTAGGTTGGATGGCTTTAAATTTGCTATGCCCCAATTAATCTGGGTATACCCCAATCAAGCCAGGTTTTTAATACATGATACACATTTCTAATTAATTAATCAACATAAGTACACAAAGATACATTAATCAGAATTCAGCCATATTGGTATAATTATTGTTATTATTATTATTTTATTAATTTCTTTCTTTTCAATACTTATATTATATGAGGTCCTTGTTGTTGAGGACTCTAAGCGGCCATCTGTTGGAAATTTTGGGTATAAAACAGAGGATGATAACACTAAAAGAAATTGTTGTTGTACTCAAAAGCTTTCAAGGCTCGGGTGATTTCTTTTAGACGATTATTTCTACCCTCCCAATATAAATTGGCGATTGCAACAGGTATGCGAAATAATGCCTTCAGGATACAATGAAAGCCCTACAACAGGAAATTGGATTCAAGGTTTGCACCCCTTGACCCAACCAAGAACACATGAGAGAGATTTTTGATGATGCTTTATATGGAGAGAAAACAGGTTGAATTCATTCTCTAGAATGGGAGAATTCCTTCACTACTTATAGGGTTATTCATGCCTATTGGAGATGCCTCTTCACTTCCAAAAGACACATAAGGTGTCTGTTGGGAATGGTTGTGTCCTTTATGAACCATCACACCTATTAGAGGTGTCCCTTCATCTCCAACTAACATCCATTGTGTTTATCCAACACAGAACACTTCCCCATCATAGTGACAAACCAAAAACGAAAACAGTTTTATTTTCTAAGTTATTGAAAATATCCAACAATCTCCCCCTATTTTCAAAAACCAAAAAACATAAAATAAAATAAAACTTATAAAACCGGAGTGGCTGCATCACTCAGGTGACTGCCTACGTACCCGAGTGGGATCAAGCCAACGTAGTTCAAGTACAATTGGGACTAAGCATCATCGCTGAAATCAATACATAAATGATAGGTACCTTCTGGGTTTGAACCTTCACTTAGTGTAAGAAACTCAAAGCCTTATCGAGATTATATGGTGAAACTAGTCTTGAACCAAGTATCCCTTATGATAAAACCGGAGTCTCCACACATATTGATTCCATAAATCATGTGTTCTGTAGCCAAGCACTATAAAGGCCTTGTGCTTATATCCTTATTCACGAGTCTTCTTTAGATAACGGTCTTCTTCTCTTAGGAAACGGCCCACATTTCCATACTCATATAGGTAAGTCTCGAAGGTGTTTCTGCGAGACACCTTTTACTAATCACAGACTCATTAAGGATTTACATCCATCCTATTTTCTTGCAGAAAAACCAGCACTAACTTGAAATGGGAATTTTTATGTTAGTGCTCCATAATCTACAGCCATAACTTGTTGGTACCACATTGAACCTTGTTTATATTTTTCAAAACATAGGTTGGGTTTCTGCTATGGGAGATCAACCTTCCTTCACAGACCTTAGTCCCATTTCTATATACTTCATTGAAATTAATTCCTTTGGGAGACTCTTCATAAGTAGGTCTACCAAGCTTTTCTCCGTTTCAATGGTTAACTGCAATTACTCCTTTCTTGAGTAATTGACTTACCGTTCCTTGTCTAAGACTTGTATGTCTTGATTTTTCATTATAAGTCTTGTTAAAGACGTTATAGATCATATCCTGATTCATAATTAATCAAGACCGCTTGAGATGGCTTCTTCCAAAAATGGGATCTCTACAAATTAAGTTCTAAGCTATTCCTCCTCATTTAATTGCATCTACTCATGCAATCAATTCTGAAAACGTTATTAAAAATGTTCCTCTTTGATTTTACAAAATAATTGTAACTTCTCTAGTGATCCTAATTAACATTTACGGTTAATTCACAAGAAGTCATTATAGACTTGCATACACTAGAGGCATAGAAAATTTGTAGGCAACTTATATATTTGATATCTCAACAAATATAATACCTTGATGAGTAACTCTTTTACTCATGCCCAATCCTCTACAAATTCATACCCAAAAAAACATAGACAATGTCTATTTAACATTCTACATTATGTAATGCAAATGTTCATAATTTATGCATTGGTAACATCGTAACACCTCATCGTTGGATATTTGGTCGCGCGCCCAATATTCCAATATGTTACATATTCACCGGTATTCCACTTTCCTTTCGATCCATCGAAACCAGTAATCCCTTCCAGTGAGATCACAGATCATCAACGGACCCTAATTGCCTAGTGCCATGCATATTGGTACCGTTCAAATTACTCCAATGTAATGATAACACCAGGTCCATTTTCTCCATCTCATTTTTTCTTTCTCCGCTCTCTTGATCCATCCGTATTCAAGAGAGACTCAAGGACCTAACTGCCCACTGAATAGTTCAAGACGTTTCATTTCTTTGTGAAAAGGATGACTCTAATTAAAATCATCAATGAAACTCCATGACTTCGTGTCATATCAAAACCATTCAAAATGGACCATTCAAAAATTTCATGAAACCTTGCTAACTGCATTTCACCGAACCTGATTGGTCATCCAGTAAATATGGCATGTGCCATGTGGCAAACAAAAGGGAATCACCAATTTTCCAGAGGTCGAGAATGAATCGTATACAATCATTACCCAGATTTCCTCCCACACAGTAAGAGACACCAGTGCCATGTTCATCCTGATATTCATCGAATTTCAAACTCAATGAAGTGTTCATTTTATATTCCCTTGGTTATACAATTTCTTTGGCATAACCAGGATTAGAAAAATCACATCTCTGTTTCCAACTCACACAATTTACTCAACCAATTGGTGTTAGTTGGGAGAACAACATGGTTTTTCACCGTATTCTCTTCATTAACTGGTAACTTTGTGAAGCCACCAACAAGGTTTCTATGTGGCTTCCCGAAACGACAAAAGACTCCATGGATGATCAGGCCATACTTCATCCAAGGACCAAATTTACGTATGGAACAAAAACTTAGCCTCTTTGTCGGGGGTTACTCCAAATTTTATTCAAAGTTATTCCAACTTACCATTCAATGCGTTCACATGGCAGTTATCGTGATCAACCATGGAAAAGGATATTACTTAAACGGAATCTGTAGTTCATCGTTAGTCATAGTTTGATAAGAGTAAAATATGCTCTTATAGGAACAAATGTGTCTAGCAGTCCCGAACCATTCTCTTGGAATTTCGAATAGCATTCTCTTCCGACCCACTGCAGATGTATTTATCCGCTTCCTTTGTTCCATTAAATTACTTTCAGGCTATATTGTTTTTCTGCACTGAACTTTCAATTTCTACTTAGTTTAGCCCCCCTTTTGTGAAGATGTCCATTTACAAAATATGCTTTTTCATATTTATGCCTTTTCAAGGATACTAGTCTAATCATACTAATTCATATGTATCCGCACACTAGAATCCTAATTTAGCATACAATCTTAAAATTCTTTATAAAAAGAAAACAAGATTAGATCACTTAACTGATGGGCGTTTCCAAAATAATAGCGAGAGATCGCACACTCAGTGATACGGAAACCTTCGAATTGTTGTTGCTGGAATTCGTTCCCCAATGGCTTTTGTAACTGTTTATGGATCGAAGGAAGGAGTTTTAGTCGTTCTAAAACAAAACCCGATTGTTCCCCTTAGTAACATCAAATATCCTTTTTTTTTTTAGAATTTGTGTTAAACCAAAACTCTCTCTTTGTATCTCCCAGAGACTAAAATTCTCCAAAAAGAAAACGTGTTTGTTGGAACAAAATCTCATCCTCTATCGTCGAGAATTAATCGTCTAAAACTGTTGGAAATTTTGGGTATAAAACAGAGGATGATAACACTAAAAGAAATTGTTGTTGTACTCAAAAGCTTTCAAGGCTCGGGTGATTTCTTTTAGACGATTATTTATACCCTCCCAATATAAATTGGCGATTGCAACAGGTATGCGAAATAATGCCTTCAGGATACAATGAAAGCCCTACAACAAGAAATTGGATTCAAGGTTTGCACCCCTTGACCCAACCAAGAACACATGAGAGAGATTTCTGATGCTTTAGATGGAGAGAAAACAGGTTGAATTCATTCTCTAGAATGGGAGAATTCCTTCACTACTTATAGGGTTATTCATTCCTATTGGAGATGCCTCTTCACTTCCAAAAGACACATAAGGTGTCTGTTGGGAATGGTTGTGTCCTTTATGAACCATCACACCTATTAGAGGTGTCCCTTCATCTCCAACTAACATCCATTGTGTTTATCCAACACAGAACACTTCCCCATCATAGTGACAAACCAAAAACGAAAACAATTTTATTTTCTAAGTTATTGAAAATATCCAACACCATCTTGGTGGCATATGCTATTAGTATACCAGCATGTGTAAAACCCGGTGGTAGGTACGTACATGTGAATATAAGAAAATCTTATCGACAAACTAAGAGTGAAATTACGGAGTTACTAAAAAAAAATAGTATACCTGATCATGACAGGGTAATAATCTACATGCATAGTAAGTAGTAGTCAAAATCATAAAAAGTTGAATATTTAAATGTTGAGCAAAAAAGAGGGACCGTGGTAATTGTGTACTTGGATGGAGAATATTGGTTGTATGTGGTGACTGACAGTCACTTGAATTATTGATAGTATTTTTTTTTTCTTGGAAAATAGATACAACAGGGGCTAGCTTCTCAGATTTGGGGTCTGAATAGCAAGGTTTTGCAAAAGCAAATTACAATTGATTAAAGATAGATACGAGCCACCATCGCCAGAGGATGGGACATAGGACTTTGCAATTAAAGTAAGTTTTGGCAGCCACATTTGCCTTAAAGAAGTATAAGTAAAACGTCTAAAATAACAAAATAAATCCACATTAATGTCAATTTGTTCGGAGCTTGTTGTTTGTTGGGGGTTTCTCCATTTTTGGTTAAGCTTCTTTATAAACTTTGTATCGTCGATCTCCAAGTAGCAAATTCTGTTCCGTTGTTGATGATGCCACCTCATGGCTGCCATCACTCCCCGAGTGTTGCTTTCTTCTAGAGAGCTAACTTCGCAATGGAAGGCCCTTTGACCCTTGCAAACTCCATCTCCATCTGTAATGATAATGACTACAACTGCAATAGATAACCTGCGGTACCACCAACTGAAGCACAACATGGTTTGTGTTTTTTTTTCAATTTGGGTTTGTGATTGGGCCAGTTGATTGTTATTAGGGTTTTTATTGAGGGTGAGATTTGTTGGGAGATTGTAACAGGCTTTGAGGTGAGTTTTTATGAGTGTGATGGTTGTTTCTAGAGTCTGTTGTTTATTTTGAAAGCATTTAAGACACCTAGCTTTCCAAATATGCCACGACACTATAGCAAAAAACTGGTTTCCTATGACATGTTGGAACTGAGTAGGTTGTCTATTATTGATCCAATTTTTTATCCAATTTCTAACTCCAATAGAATTATCTATTGTGTAGTTCATTCCTAGCCACACAGCCATGCTAAAGGAGCACCTCATGAGAGTATGTTCGTCTGTTTCAACACAGTTATTACACATAGTGCAAGTAGTATTAATTTTCGATACCCTTCTACCCACCAAACCACTTACCGGTAAAATACCAGAGTAGCATTTCCACACAAAGACACGAATACGAGGAAGAATATTCAAGTTCCAAATTTTCTTCCAAAATGGATTTAGAATCAAAGGCTTAGCATTGTTATGCGAAGCTTTTTTGATGAGGTGATGATACACTGATTTAACAGTGAGGTTATTTTTATGAGAGAGAGGCCAGGTAAGAGTATCATAGGGAGAGCGATCATGTTGGAGATCTATGGTTAAGATGTTTTGGACTATCTGGGGATGAAGAATTTGTTGAAGGAAGTTGACATTCCAATCAGATGCGTCTTCGTTCAGCACATCACTAACTATTACCAGGGTATTATCTACAATGGGCTTTATATCATTTCTAGATATAGGATTTGGAGAGTTAAGGGGGATCCAATTGTGTCTCCACAATTCAATGTCTTTTTCATTTCCTATTTTCCAGATGGCTTCCTCTTGAATGATTTTGATTCCATTCCATATACCCTTCCAGAACCAAGAACAATTGTTTTTTGGTTTTGAAATACTTAAAGGGGAAGCATTTTTGAAATATTTCGCTCTCAGAACTTTTGATACCAGAGAATCTGGATTTTGAATGATACGCCATGCCGTTTTGGTTAACATTGCTATGTTGAACAGATCAAACTGTTTGAAACCTAGTCCACCGTAATCCATTGGAGTACAAATCGATATCCAATCCTTTGGGCACCATCTCCTTGTATTTTCGCCGGAGTGGCCCCACCAGAATGCCATGTTGAGGGAGTCCATCTTTTTTGTTAATTCCTTTGGAATGACAAAGCAAGCCATCTGGTATGTAGCCAAAGAGTCGGCTACATATTTAATCATCACCCCCTCTCTCCTCACGGGAGAGAAGCTTACTACTCAACCTTTTAGTCTACCTCTTAGCTTTATTAGAATAGATTCAAACATTTAATCTTTGATTTGTGAGTAAACAAAGGTATCCCAGTATTTGTCATCCAATCTAATTCTTCCTACTTTCATAATATCAAGGATTTCTCGGATTTCGTATTGGATACGTAGTTGTTTGAAAAAAAGCCCCTGATTTATCATAATTTATTTGTTGAAAAGATCCTAGGCTGAATAGATCAAGAATTTTAACCAGGTTTTTACACTCCTTTTTCCCAGCTTTGGTGAAGATGAGGCAGTCATCGGCAAACAACAGGTGGGTGATAGACGCATTTATGTGTCTAATTTGTCCTCAATGTTT